>JAQIUQ010001034.1:0-219809 GCA_030378365.1 Hybognathus amarus | reverse complement strand
CACTTCGTTCAGTTACGTATTGCTCATGGATATCTTGGATGACATGGGGGTGAGTAAATTATCAGCAAAAGTTTTTTAAAAGTGAACGAATCCTTTAATGGCATCATAAACGGTAGCAAATTTCAATAGTTATAGGGTTAGAGATTTGAGGGGGTGGGGGAACCATAAAACAATCCTGTGCTATTTTGGGCGTATTGACAAGTTAAAACTTGATATAAAGCATTCTCCTGTGTCTAGATTACATTAAAACCCAAGAATATGGTCCCAAATGTGATGGGATGCTTTTGGGAAAATTGGTCATAAAGTTGATAGAACTGAGATATTATAGAAATCTCATTATTTTCATTCTTTCCTACATGTGGCAAGACTATTACTTCATAAAAAGAGCATGTTGCAGAAACGCTCCATAAATGTGCATGGACGTTATTAACAGATCTGTCTTCGCTGCTTGACAGGACTGCACATGGAGCGTCCCTAGAGTGAGTAATCTTAGATCATAGGTCGTCACTGTGACCTAGCAGCAAAGGTCCATCAGAACAATGGTGGGAAAAGTCCAATTAGCTGTTTGTTGAGAGTTGGAGGTGTGACACCGAAGTGTGAAATACAAATTGCTGCCACGACCAACAGATTCTTCTGCTCGCAGTCAATAATGTTGGGTGATGTATATTTAATTAACCAATACTTGAGTGTAATCCAGAGTAAGTTTGTCAGTCGTGGGTCATGGGTTGTGAGTGAGATGATATGGATGAGGTGCTGAAACACTGCATATTAGATCTCTCAGGGGATATGGAGCCACGATACATGGAGCACAGACACATTCAGACCGAGACTGTGTTTTTGCAGCTGGATGTTGGACCAGGTTTTCCAGAGTTACAGCAGTGATGATGAATGGTAATATTCATATTTTACTTTATTTGTTTTTAGTGAAATAAAAAATTGTATTTTTCATCTTGTTTGTAGATGTTGAAATATTCTTGGCGTCCTTGAAAATAGAGAAAAATGTGAAAATATGTCATTTCATTTTATGCCTAAATCTAACTTGTCACCGCAAGTGTCTTCGTCTAACATTCGTTTTGCATTGGGTTATGTTTTTTTTTGTCTTTTATTATGTAGGTTTCATAGTCATGGTTCAAGTTGTGTGCTTGCCTTGTGTCATTCCTAGTGCCTTGTCTTTGTGTCACGTTCTCATTGGTTCATTGTTCATTGTTTTCAGGTGTGTCTTGTTAAAGGAGTTGTTCACTTTTAAAAAAACTTTTTCTGATAATTTACTCACCCCATGTCATCCAAGATGTCCATGTCTCTTTCTTTCTTCCAGTTGGAAAAGAAATTAAGGTTTTTGATGAAAACATTCTAGGATTTTCTCCACATAATGGACTTCATCTGGGAACCAAACAGTTCAAGTTCAGCACAAGATTCAGTGCAAACTGTTCAAAGGGCTTTAAACAACACCAGACGATGAATAAGGGTCTTATCAAGCGAAACGATCGCTCATTTAAAAAATAAATTTAACAAAGTTTAAGTTTTATAAACTCAAATGCTCGTCTTGCTCTGTTCTGCGTTTGTGACTCTCCTGTTCGAACTCATTCATCAAAACCGAACAAATCTTTTTGCGAGTCAGTGACTGTTTCGAAGGGTCCTAAGGAATAAGACCCTTATTCATTCGTCTGGTGTCGGAATTCAAAGCCCTTTGAACAGTTTGCACTGAAACTGTCTTTTGGACCTTGATCCGTTTGGTTCCCTTTGAAATCCAGTATATGGAGAAATCCTGGAATGTTTTCATCAAAAACCTTTTTAATTTCTTGTCTCAGCTTGTCTCCGTAAACTGCTGCTGATGAGGTCTTTGTTTCTTTAGTATTTAGTTCATGTTTTATTTGAAATATTATACACATCGGTTCTCAACTTGCCTTCAGTGGACATCCGTTACACTGTCTTTAAAGTGTACCCTTCTCCCGTATCTGTAGTCTCGGAGTTGTCTCAGGCTGGTTCTCTGGTCCTGCCGTGTCCTCCAGACGGAGGGCGCAGGCGTGCAGGCGAAACGCCCGAGGTCGCCGCGTCAGAGTTCAGCTGGAGATGCAGAGCCTGTGGCGGCAGTTTGACCAGCTCACCACCGAAATAGATTGTAACAAAAGCCGGAAGGTTTCGTCAAATACTTTACCTTTGCGTCTGCTAATTTGACCTCTTTGAAGCATTATGTCCTGTGTAATTCCATTTTTGCATTGTCTGAAGATAATTTGTGATTCTAGTGTATTGTTAATGATGTTATAAGTGTGTGCTAGCCTATTCTAGGCATTTTCCAGAGTCCTTTCTTAAAGGAGCAGTTAAGAAAAAAAAAACTTAAAAAAAAAACTTTTGCTGGTAATTTACTCACCCCATGTACAGCTCCAAGATGTCCATGTCTTTCTTGCACTGAAACTCTGGAAGCCTTTTGGACCTTGAACCGTTTGGTTCCCATTGAAGTCCATTATATGGAGAAAAATCCTGGAATGTTTTCATCAAAAATCTTACATTTCTTTTGGACTGAAGAAAGAAAGAGCATGGTCTTGGATGACATGGGGGTGGGGTGATATCAGCAAAAGCTTTCTTTTAGTGGACTACTTTTCCTTTAACGGTAGCAAACTCCGAATGGTTATGGGGTTAGAGATTTGAGCACTGAACGTTATTTAATATTTCTGAATGTCATATCTGTGGAGACTGATGTTGTTTGTCTTTATTACAGAAGGATGTTTCCTACATTTCAAGTACACACTTCCGGCATGGACCCAGCAGCAGAATATTGTTCTTCTAATGGACTTTATTCCTGTTGATGACAAAAGATACAGGTACAGTCTCTTCAATGGCAATGGAAAAGGCTTAAAATTCTGATAAATTTAGGATAAGTGTTACAGGCTAGCATTGAAAAGACTCCAAAAGTAGTTTTTGGCTTTTCAATACTCTAAGAACAGACCTAGTTTAATGTTTTTCAGTGCCAGAAGTTTCCTCTAACAGGACACTGCAAACAATTTATACCCAAATCTTACAGCGCAATCATGACAATGTATTTGACCATGCTTAAAGTAGGGTGTTGTCTTGAGCTCTTCTGTTTCAGGGCCATCCTGACTGAGAGCATTTCATATTTCTTGTAACTAATCTTTCTTTCTTTCTTTCTTTCTTTCTTTCTTTCTTTCTTTCTTTCTTTCTTTCTTTCTTTCTAACCTTTATTTCTAACTAATCTTTCTTTTCGTATCTAAACTTTCTTTCTTTCTTTCTTTCTTTCTTTCTTTTTCTTTTCTTTCTTTTCTTTCTTTCTTTCTTTTTCTTTCTTTCTTTTTCTCTTCTTTCTTTCTTTCTTTCTTTCTTTCTTTCTTCTCCTTTCTTTCTTTCTTTCTTTCTTTCTTTCTCTTCTTTCTTTCTTTTCTTTCTTTCTTTCTTTCTTCTCTTTCTTTCTTTCTTTCTTTCTTTCTTTCTTTCTTTCTTTCTTTCTTTCTTTTCTTTTTCTTTCTTTCTTTCTTTCTTTCTTTCTTTCTTTCTTTCTTTCTCTTTTCTCTTCTTTCTTTCTTTCTTTCTTTCTAACTAATCTCTTTCATTTCTAACTAACTCTTCTCTTTCTAACTAAACTTTCTTTTCTTTCTTCTAACTAATCTATCTTTCATAACTAATCTTTCTTTCTTTTATACTAACTAATCTATCTTATCTATTTAATCTATCTATTCTATCTATCTATTCTATCTATCTATCTATCTATTCTATTCTATCTTATCTATCTATCTATCTATCTATCTGATTGATCTATCTTTCTATCTGATATCTATCTATCTTTATCCATCTAATCTGATCTATCTATTCTATCTATTATTGATTTGATTCTATCTATATTTATTTTATTAACTAACTCATTGATTTATCTATCATCTATCTATCTATCTATCTATCTATCTATCTATCTATCTATCTATATCTATCTATCTATCTTTCTATCTATCTATCTTTCTTTCTATTCTATCTTTCTTTCTTTCTTTCTTTCTTTCTTTCTATTTCTTTCTTTCTTTCTTTCTTTCTTTCTTTCTTTCTTTCTTTCTTTCTATTTCTTATCTTTCTTTCTTTCTTTCTTTCTTTCTTTATCTATCTTTCTTTCTTTCTTATCTCTCTATCTTTCTTTCTATCTTTCTTTCTTTCTTTCTTTCTTTCTTTCTTTCTTTCTAACTGAATCTATCTCTCTATTTTTCTTTCTAACTAATCCTTTCTTTACAAATCTATCTTTATTTCTAATGAATCAATATGGAGATTTAGCAGGATGTTGTGCACTCTATAAAATCAACAGAATTCAAATTGTATTGTGGTTAAGAATTAAAAGTAACATATTTTAAGTGTCCTGCAGAACACCAAACCCTGGTCTTTGGTATGGTGGTTCAGTTTTGATATCATATTTTGGACGTTCTTGATGTTCCTGTGTGCAGGTATGCTTTCCACAGCTCCTCCTGGTTGGTAGCGGGACGTGGAGATATCGCTGCCCCAGGACGAGTGCACTTCCATCCAGACTCGCCCGCACGGGGATCCCAGTGGATCAAACAGACGGTCTCATTCGACCGCCTCAAACTCACCAACAACCTGCTGGACGATAACGGCCACGTAAGACACACACACACACACAAATGTACATACCTGTCTGGACCCTGCATAGGTTCAACCTCTTGTGCGTGTGTCTTAGATGATCCTGAACTCCATGCACCGCTACCAGCCGCGGACTGCACGTGGTTCTGGTGGACCGAAGCAGAAACAGTCAGCGCTTCGCTCACCGCAACTTCTGCACTTTCAGTTTCCCAGAAACTCGCTTCATCGCAGTCACCGCCTACCAGAACCACAGGGTACCTAACATCCATACACATATTCCTCACACAGCCCATAAGTCTAGGACTAGCCAACAGGATTCAATTAGTAATTAACTAGCAAGTATTAGTAGTTTAGGCCAGCAAATTCTAATCAATTTTGGTAAATATTTTGTTTCGATGGTCCATTTTAGATATTCTGTTGACTAATCTTGAACCTACATGTCAACCAACTCTTATTATAAAACGGATAATTCCGGTCCTTAGTTCTGATTTGTTCAAAAGCCGTTGTAAATGACTGCATTACATTAGTGTTTTACACACACACACCTGTGCCCACATCACATTAGTGTTACTGAGCAACTGCCGTTTGTGATTCTTTGTTGCTGCATGTGTTGCTTGGCATCCTCTTTGAAACTACATTTCTAGATGGAGGAATACATGTTATAATGTTATAATTTTTTGTTGCTGGTGGTTGTTTTTAACCTGGTTAAAACCAGATCATTCACAGTTGTAACTCAGTTATGGTCTGGCAAAGCATCATAGACAAATCATTTCCAGAGGGGCGTCACCAACGGACGTCATGGGTAGACCTAAAACCAATCAGAGCGATAAAGGAGTTGATGTATGCAGAGCTCCGAGTGTTGTTCTTTGCTTGGGTTTTAACAAAAAGGAAATGTTCAAATCGCTTAAAAACAGACGCGATAGCTGATTCGAGCGAGTGATGTTCGAGCGATGGCATCCATCTTTGTAATGTAGGCTTCAAAATCCCAGCGCTGTCGTCATCGTGTAAAGCCCGTCTCAACGTTTCTGATTGGTGCCTCGATTTCGACGTATTGGAAATGGGCTTGAATGACTTCATTGCCAGACTAACTTTCAGAGCAAATCTAAATTAGCTGGAAGTTGTCTGGGTTTTCCTAGGCTAGGCTAGGTTGTTTTATAAATAAAATAAATATTAAAATGAATTTTTTTTTGGAGTAACCAGCAATAAGCCCCATGAAACTGTGTTTTACAGTAGATTTAAGCACTCGGCTCTGCGTCTAACAACGCCCCTTAGCTGTTCTAAATTCACTGTAAAACACGGCTTGCAGGGCTTATAGCTTTATAAGAGTATTAGTAGACTGTCTGCTACTCTTTATTGTGATGCTTCTCAACAAACATCTACTGACTATAAGTGACCCAGCAAATGTCAACTTATTCTACTAACCCAAATACCAAAACCTAACCTTAACCAACAGTTCACTACTCTAATGAGAGTTAGTTGCAAAGCTCTGATAGTTAGTAGAGGAGGGCCACAATGTAAAGTTTAACCTACATTTTAAACTTTCCCTTCATGTCACTGCTTAGGATGGTTTTCTGTGAACTCTTTGGCTTGACGGCACATAAATTCACTGGATTTTGCAATATTTGCAAAATAAATGAGTTTATTCGAAATACAATTTAATTCCATCTGTTTAACAATCATTTGATTCAGAACTTTGTAAAATCCATGTACAGGACACTTTACATGCGCTCATTGATCTTAGGTGTGAAAATGAAGAAAGATTTAGTATGAAAAATGCAGCGGTTTTATTAAGAGATAATTTTGTGACAAGTAGGACACACACTACCCATTCACTTCAGTTCGTGAATAAACAACACAAAACTAATCATGTTTCTGTGTTTTCAGTTGTCTTTGTTGGTTTTCGTGTGCATTAAGTGTGGTTTGCATTTCTCCTGTGTGTTAACTTTGTAAATAAAGACTATATTTTGGAAAACCCATTTCAGTCTTAATTTTCGTGCATGTTGGCTAACACACATGTACAGTAACAGTTTATGGTTTATAATTCGCAAACCGTTATGTTATTTTTTCTATTTATATTTTTGATGAGTAGACATTTTGAAGAAATATGCAACTGTTTTTTTATTGTATTTTTTTTATCAAGACCTGTATAATAAGTTTTGATAAGTATTTGCAGTGAGTCTATATGATGCTGATGTCTCTCCTGTCAGATTACTCAGCTGAAGAGTCGCTTGCACCCCTTCGCGAAAGGCTTTCGAGCAGCAGATTTGGAAAACAGGTAAATGTTAATGCTGTGTAACATTAGACCTGAGATTTTTATAGTTCGTGTCTCTTTCTGTGATTGTTATACGATCTGCAGCTGTTATTGGAAGGGATACTATGAGTATAATTCTGCTTTCTGATGTTAGACCTTCAGCTCAATGCCACACCGAAGCTCCTCGACTGTCTTTGCCCTGGAGCCTGTTTGAGGGAGCGTCTGTGAGCGGAGCTCGTGGAAGACCCTGAGGCCAGCACACCAACCACAGGCCCCGCGTGAGTACACTTACTGGTTTATCTGAAGGATTTAGTTCAAACATTTTGGGGGAAAATATTACTCTTCTTGCTATTGCCAAGGCTAATTTCATAATTTCTGTAGACAATATTGTAAGGAACTCAGCTTTTTGGAATATTAATAATCAATAATAACATGTTATTATTAATTATGAATATTTGGGTCAGTTAATTGGATTAACTTGATGTGGCTGAATTAATATTACAATCAATTAATCAATTCTTCCAACTCTTCTGATTATTAATTTGGATTACACAATGTGTATCTGATGTGAATAAAACGTGTTGTCTTACTATAATGAAAAGGATTATTATTGCCACTTCCATATAAGTACTAGCAAAAAAAATTATTTAGATTTTGCTGATTTCTGTATTTTTAAATGTCTGAAACCTAAAATAAACATTATGTGGTTGAAAACACTCAATAGTTGTTATAAATACACTCACCTAAATGATTATTAGGAACATCATACTAATACTGTGTTTGACCACCTTTCACCTTCAGAACTGCCTTAATTCTACATGGCATTGATTCAACAAGGTGCTGAAAGCATTCTTTAGAAATGTTGGCCCATATTGATAGGATAGCATCTTGCAGTTGATGGAGATTTGTGGGATGCACATCCAGGGCCCGAAGCTCCTGTTCCACCACATCCCAAAGATGCTCTATTGGGTTGAGATCTGGTGACTGTGGGGTCATTTTAGTACAGTGAACTCATTGTCATGTTCAAGAAACCAATTTGAAATGATTCAAGCTTTGTGACATGGCGCATTATCCTGCTGGAAGTAGCCATCAGAGGATGGGGACATGGTGGCCACAAAGGGATGGACATGGTCAGAAACAATGCTCAGGTAGGCCGTGGCATTTAAACGATGCCCAATTGTCACTAAGGGGCCAAAAGTGTGCCAAGAAAACATCCCCCACACCATTACACCACCACCACCAGCCTGCACAGTGGTAACAAGGCATGATGGATCCATGTTCTCATTCTGTTTACGCCAAATTCCTGACTCTACCATCTGAATGTCTCAACAGAAATCGAGACTCATCAGACCAGGCAACAACTTTCCAGTCTTCCACTGTCCAATTTTAGTGAGCTCTTGCAAACTGTCGCCTCTTTGCTCGCTTTCGGGTTGAGCTTTCCGCGACTGCGCAACTGGGGTATAGGTTGCCAGGTTGAGGTGACAAACGGGGTTGAAATTGTATATGGTGTGTAGATTGTGTGAATATCATGCATTTAATACAAGATCTGGCAACTGGTCAACTTTAGACAAACATATTGGTTCGATAATTCAAAAAGGAGTTTGGGTCATGCAAATTACGGGAGTTTCCTGGGAGAAATAACAAACCAGGAGGGGTCCGGGAGATAGGGCTAAAAAACGGGAGAAACCTGGGAAAAATGGGAGTGTTGACAGGTATGCCCTAAATGCATTGAAACAACTGCCATGTGATTGGTTGATTAGATAATTGCATTAATGATAAACTGAACAGGTGTTCCTAATAATCCTTTAGGTGAGTGAATGACAGCACCGGCTCAGCACCAGCCAACACGTTAAAGCACATTTGAATTTAGTTGATCACGTGACACATAGCCAAGCGGCTGCAGCGCAGTGCGAAGAAGACAGCAGCTGTAGCTGTCGCCACGTTTCTATCAAAAACTAAAATTATAGATTTTTTATTTAAAATAAAAAGCAATTACAAAGGAAATGTTTAATGTTTTTTTTATTTTATTCTATGGTAAATTCCACTTAAAAAAAGAGACCGCCATTACATTTTTCCTCTTGCGCACCCCCTGGTGGCATATCGCGTACCACACTGTGGGAATGATGTAGAACATAGACGGCCATTATGCAAATGTGTTATCAAGAAATGCAATGGGATTCAAATTACAGGCGTCTCTTTTAGGCGGCTCAGAGTCGATTATTTCTTTTGGGAAGACAATAACTTTATCACACACTTCTGACTACAATTTTCCAGAACGTTTACGTTCACAGACAGGTGTATTACACACCGCATGGAAGGGAATATTCGAAAAACAACAGTACAATTGAAAAAAAAATTGCACAAGTGACCTTTATTGTAAGCAGTCTCGATTTTGGTATTTTTTTAAAATCTTGTTTGTAGTAAACCTCTCTGCTTCTCTCATTGCAGTTCGTTCATACATGATCCAACCCTACAGACAGCGATGGATGAAGCGGCACTGTCCGCAGGTGAAGGGATGGACTGCAGTACAGACAGGAGGGATGGAGGTTCACATGCTCATTTCTACAGCACTCCTGTGTTCTTCACATTACCCTACTCAGTGGGACGGCCCGGCCAGAGCAGACAGAAGTCTGATGGGCTAACAAGACCCTTGTGCAGATGAGCGTCATTAGTCCTTTATTTAGATAGATAGATAGATAGATAGATAGATAGATAGATAGATAGATAGATAGATAGATACAGATAGATAGATAGATAGATAGATAGATAGATAGATAGATAGATAGATAGATAGATAGATAGATAGATAGATAGATAGATAGATAGATAGATAGATAGATAGATAGATAGATAGATAGATAGATAGATAGATAGATAGATAATATAGATAGATAGATAGATAGATAGATAGATAGATAGATAGATAGATAGATAGATAGATAGATAGATAGATAGATAGATAGATAGATAGATAGATAATATAGATACATGAGATAGATATTGATTAATAAACTTCAAGCCCCATAATGCATCATTTCCACCGCTTGACATTAGTGTGTGGAGTCCGCTCAGTGCACTTGTGAAGGGCTGTCTGATTCATTTCTGCGAATCGGTTCGTTCGGGCAGTTTGTTCCAATGAACCGGTTCAATAAAACGATTCACAGTATTACCTCGGGATATTTAGCAATATCATTGTAGCTTGTTTTTCTTAAGAGCCATGTTGCGTGTAATGCGCGTTGTTTGTGGGCCCACCTAACATTTATTTTATTTGACTTCAGTCGTACGCTTCGCGAATCGCTCTGACTGAATCATTCAATAGAATTGATTCACCCAAATGACACTGGCTTCGGTCAGGCTCCAGTGCGTGCGGATGCAGGGAAGATGGAGGAGGAGGCAGGAGCGGTTTGAGGACATATAGATGCGGATTATTGCGCTGTCAAATTATCAAAGGGCAAAAGACAGCTTTAATGGACACGACGTCGAGCTCATTTCAATGGCAGACATTCAACAACCGAACTCTCAGCGAGCGATGCCCACCTGCTTTACTGCTGCATTGATCTAAATAGAACGCCTTTTATTTTAACAATATCGTTTCTTAAAGAGCATGCGGGAAAGGTTTTGCAATAGACATCGAGTTCGGAATCTCCATTTAAAAATCGTATAAGAAAGATTAATGTGGATAACGGGAATGTTTGTATGCGGAGGATGGAGATAACCGAAGGATAATAAACATGAGCCCGAATGTCCTTTAGTGCTCGCTGGGATTTGGAATTTGCGCATTCTGCTGTCGGCATTCTGTGCGTTATGACGCCATAATAGAACTTCGGGATCCGCCGTTCGACGCGTTCTAAAGTAAACAAAGGGATTTTCTAGCGTGTAAAGATGAGGGTGCCGCGTGTGCTTCTGTGTTCATGGGCACTGATGGTCCTTCTACCGGTCAGCACCTCCGCTGGCAGCTCGGGCTCACTGTTGCTCCGGGTCCCTCTGCAGCAGGGGCCCCCGTCACAGCCCGCGGCCCCCCAGGGCCCCCGAATAGCCGCCCGGACACGCAGAGGAGTCCGTGGGATGAGTTTTGTTAACATGATTGACAACCTTCGTGGAAAGTCAGGACAAGGTTATTACATCGAAATGGCCGTGGGCACCGCACCTCAGAAGGTGAGACTGAATCCAGATACACGGGCTCGTCTCACCGCACACTTCCACAACACTCATACTGTTTGTGATGTATTGACTTGGGAAAAGAAAGCCATTCAAAATTTTGTTATATTTCATAATACTGTCCAAGACAACATCATCTATTCACATTGCGTTTAATTTTATATATCAAGGCTAAAATGGGCTCGAAGTTGTCTTTCAGCATAGCTGTCACAATAATGCATAGTAAAGTACAGAAACGTATCCAAATAAATGATGATATAATTGACATTTTGGCAGTATCTAACTTGTAACCCGTTTTCGAAAATGGTTTTATATAGGCCATTTTAGGCTATTAGGCTATTACTTTAAATAAATTGTGAATTAAAAGAGATATGCACTGGTATTCCTAAAGAATACTGTGTTAAGCTAAACTTTCACATGCAGTCTATATTTCGTATGCGTACTTGTCACCTTCTAGTATATTGGTGTTTACTGGTGTTTTTTTTAGTAGTCCACATTACAGTATGCTTGTATTTCATTCCAAGCAGTGCTTTATGGAAATATTAGACCATTCATTAAAAGACTAACACTGACTGTGGGATTAAAAAAAAAAACACAATCTGTTTTGCAGGGACATGCACAGACATTTTGAGGGGCAGGGGCTCAAGTGAAAAAAGGGCACAAAAGGTTTTTTTTTGTTTACTTTAAAAAAAAATATATATATATATATATATATATATATATATATATATATATATATATATATATATATATATATATATATATATTAACACAATTCTGACTTTTTATAAAATGTATTAAAGTTAATTTTATCTTCCTCAAATTCACACAATTGTTTCATTTTCAAAAGATGTCTACAAAATAATCAGTTCACACGGAAACCAATGTTCTCCCTAGTATTCACCAGGTTTATTGAGCAGCAAAGGAAACCATGCCACAAAGTTCATGTTTTCTATGCTACTAGTTTCAATCAAGTATATATTTGATACACCTGATAGTGACATGGACTTAGTTTCACATTTGAGGGAAGACTGTATCATCATCATCATCATCAAATAAAACCTTCAAAATCCACATTTAGATGGAGTTTAACCTACTATCCTCCATCTGTTTGAATCTGTAGATTTCCTCTAAATTCACCAATTTAGATTTCTAAATTTCAGGGGAAAGACTATTGATGTATGTAAGTCATTAACTTTAATAATAAGAATTTAAGGCCATAACATAAAAAGTCACAAAAACATCCAGATTTTCCATACAAGGTCATAAATTGCATTCAGTCAAGTCTTAAATTTATATTTTTGTATTAAATTTCGAGTCAATATCGCCAATGCTCAATATCAATATCGAGTTCGATAAATGTTCGATAATGTTTATGTGCCAAAAGCGTAACGAAACTTGAATTTGAGGCCCTGTTTACACTGAGAACGCTCGCGGGTGAAAACGTAAAAATATTTTTTCGCATGTGCCTTTCGTTTACACGGCGACGGCGTTTCTGAGGCTTAAAAACGCAAAAAAGTGAAACCACCTTCCAGAGTGGAAATCTTAAAACGCTCCACCATTCGCGTTCCCGTGTAAACGGTAAAACGCAAAAGTCTGCTTGACAATGAAGGTTGTACGCAGGCGCGTGGACTTGGTGTTGCTTTAGTATGCACTCCTAGCCACGTGAAGTGCATACTACATTGAATTTCTCAGACATTTGCGTCACCATTTGCACGCGAATTTCCCACACAAAACGCTCGTCTAAACGCAGAATAAAAAAGATGACGCAACGCCACTTTTGCGTTTTCTCTTCAGAATCGTTTCCGTGTAAACATAGCCTGAATCACGCGCATCTCACGGACTGTTCATCCGCTCGGTTCAAAGTCCAAACGGCGGCGCAGCGCGAGCTCACTAGAGCAGACCGCGTTAACTCTTGATCGGCGCTTCAGACCTGATATTTAGATACACACTATTCAATAAATATATTTGTTTGACAGGGAAGCTTTGCGCAAACAGGAATATATATTATTTTTCAAAAATTAAAAAAGCACCCCAGAAAAAAGGGCACTTTCTCTCCAGGAATAAAAAGGGCAGGTGCTCAAGCCCTCTTTGATGTCTATGTGTGCACGTGCCTGCTGTTTTGTGAAGTGTGTGGGTTGTCCACCACCACAGCTGTGGCTGAGACGGGGATGAGTGGACACTGCTCAGTTTTCACAGCTCCAGTCCGATAACGACTCAACCCTGTGTTCTGCTGCCAGCCCAGTAGTTGGCAATGTCCCTTTGTAAAGAAACACTGTGCGCCTATAGGCTGAACATGTAATACACCTGGGAATGGAGGGGATGCATCTTAAATTGCATGCTCTCTTGAGCAGGTACTTATTTGAATAAGTAATTACTTCACAGCCGCAATAAAAGTATGTTCTATGTAGTATGAATGTAATCTGGGACGTGCTCCGTGGCCTCATGGGATTGTAAAGTGTCCATCGTGTACATCTGAATTTCACCGGAAGAAGCTCATCCAGGTACTTTTTGCCTATACTCTTTAATGAGTACTGGGAGTTAATCAAATTAATTCCTTAAAAGTTAACCATTTAAAAATGAGTAAAACTTACAACAACATACAAACAAAAAAAACGTACATTTAAGTCACCATTATGGTGATCGGTGTTTGTTTTAGGATTGTTTTAATGACGGTTTTCTCCTTCAGTGATTCTGCTTGGTAACATCAGGTATCTTCAATGTTGGCAATAAAATATAAATAGTTCTTAATTATTATTTGACTTCTGTCTGTTATTCAGATATTTTTGTTAAATTTTGGGGTGTAAACTTTACTCATTTTAAATGTTTAACTTTTAAGGAACTAATTTGGATTAATTATTACTCAATTCTAATTTGTTAAATTTAATTAATAATAATAATAATAATAATTCATTACATTTATATAGCGCTTTTCTGGACACTCAAAGCGCTTCACATAGAGAGGGGAATCTCCTCAACCACCACCAATGTGCAGCATCCACCTGGATGATGCGACGGCAGCCATAGTGCGCCAGAGAACGCTCACCACACACCAGCTTACTGGTGGAGAGGAGACAGAGTCATGAAGCCAATTGGTGTATATGGGGATGATTAGGAGGCCATGATGGACAGAGGCCACTGGGTAAATTTGGCCAGGATGCCAGGGTTACACCCCTACTCTTTCGAAAGACATCCTGGGATTTTTTGTGACCACAGAGAGTCAGGACCTCGGTTAACGTCTCATCCGAAGGACGCACTGAGACGGCATAATTAATAATATTGCTTGTAATCTGTTGCCACAATTTTATTGATTAGATAAAGCGTATTCATTTTTACAGTGTACTGTTTTTCCATTAATTACTTAAAAAGATTGGTTTGAATAAAGTATTCAATGACTCGCTACATGAAATCTTCACTACTGGTTTCATTACTGGATGATTTAGTAGTTTTTTTAACAAATCTCCTGATTCAACGATAAATACGTTGTTCTAGCATTCACTTGTTGCCACCTGTAACAATCATTATTTGAAGAACAATGTTACTTTTAAAGGTTATTTACTTGATTTTGATCACTTTAGCAGACATCAGTGT
This sequence comes from Hybognathus amarus, assembly GCA_030378365.1. Classification (NCBI taxonomy): domain Eukaryota; kingdom Metazoa; phylum Chordata; class Actinopteri; order Cypriniformes; family Leuciscidae; genus Hybognathus; species Hybognathus amarus. The sequence goes on along the minus strand of JAQIUQ010001034.1, from coordinate 205,222 downwards.
GTATATCTGAATTTGAGCTTTTATCTGAGTTCTTCTGTAATAATATGAATATTTGTAACAAACAAATACTGATACTGTGTGGTTTTATACCTATAGCCTAAATCCCGACGGTTCTCGGATCAGTGGCAGTGCAAAGACGGGTTTGAATGTTCTGGTGTGATTTTGTCAAAAGTTTAATAAACACAGAATGGTTGTAGATTTCGTGGGTGTTTGGATCGAATACGCGACCTTTTAACGATTAATGGAGACGGAATAACAGTATTGTTTTCAAAAACGTGAAAACTTCTTTGTGTGTTTTGCCCTTTAATTTACATGACAAATGTGTTGAAAACGGGATTCAAAGGGCAAGTTTTTAAAAATGATACCGTTATCATTGTTACTGTTAATTTGTAGACTACAAAAATGTGAATTATAAAACGGTGACATCATACTTATGCGTATCTACATGTTCAAAGTGGCCATCGCCATCTACTGGCCTGCAGCAGAATACAGCGCTTTAGACGTTTTCGTGGATCCATGTGAATGGGGATTGTTTGACAAAGTTGTCATTTGTACGCAAAACAAGCATATGGAAAACTTTTCTGTTTTTAGTACATTGTTTTTGTGTAAACGTTAACGCATGAAAAAAAGTTTGTGGCACTAAGCACTTTCCCACGTAGAAGACTGTTTTTATGAATGTGAACGTTGGCGTGGATCGTGATATTCACTAATGATCGCGCGCGTGAGATTGAAACAATCGACTACTCTGGGCTTTGACACGAAAACAGGAATCAAATAGAGGTATGTGCGCTGGCTGAATTAACATCATTTTTATTAATATCTTTCACATCTACTGCAGTCAGATTGACCGTGGTCACTCTTAATAACACCACTCACATGGCTGTGCACTCGTAATGACAAATCAAGGATGTTAAGAGGCTAAAAGCAGGTTTAGAACATGCCCCATTGAAGTCAACAGGGTGCGAATGTTAAAAGACGATAACACGGTGTAGGACAACACAGATTTTTGTTGTTTTTGTCTGTACTGACAGCACTCCAAATGTGCAAAAAAACGTTGAAATTGTCCAGAGTTCTCCTTTAATTATTGGAGCTAAACATTTGTTAAATTCATGCATTTGCTGCGAATCAAACTCATGACATTGCTAGTGTCATGCTCTACTGTTAAAGCTACTGGGTGATAAAGTGATAAAGCCCATTTTCCTCTGACAGAGAGAGAACTTGCTGAGCTAGTATTGCCGTTTGGTCATACACGCGTTAAAAAAGATGTGGAAGGAAATGAATTCGTGTTTTTGCGCACCAAACATTCTTCGACGGTCCATTGCCATAATATCATGACTACAACAAGGTTGTACAGGGTCAACAAGGTCACATAATGAATGAGGAAGAGGAAACGCAGAGACAAGGTGAAGGCAGGCCTTCGGAGGAAGGATGCGCACAAGCCAGACTCAGTGAGCAGAATAACAGGAAGCCCACGGGACAAATCAATGACACGAAGAGAGTCAGCTCAATTCTTACTACACACGAGAAACGCTGGAGAGCTGGAGAGGAATAGGCCAGATGTGGGTAAGAAGGTCAAGTGCGTTTCAACCACCGTTGAACGGATCTCTAATAGAGATGGAACAATTCAGTAAAGTTTGGCCTATATTTGTGCATGTATAATATTTTTACAACAAAGCAGTATTATGTATAGAAGTGGTCAGTCAGTATGATTATCAATGGCTCCCCATCCTGTCTGTCTCTCCGCCTCGCGTCTGCCTCAGTGTGTATCACGTTTCGCTCAGTCAGTGAGTCTAACACTGAGAGGCAGGCTGCCAGTAAGTCGCTGGTGAACGAGCAAGATCGATAAAATATCTCATTCTTAAATACCGCTTCACAAACACACACAAGGTCAGAGACATTCGACAACACAGTCAGACCTCAGCCACATCTAGAGGTTAGGGGCCTTGTGTATAAAAGGTGTGTATGCACAGATTTGAACAGTGCACTGTAGTACGCTAAAATCCACGCCAACGTTCATATTCATAAGAACAGAAAAGTGCTCAGTGCCACGAACTTCCTTGCGAATCCAATGGGGATTCTGACCGCTGCCAGAAATAGTATTTATATGCTATGCTAAAGGCTACTTGCTAACCGTTGCGATAATAAATTCAAATGTTTATGGTCATAATTGTGTATTGATATGGTTTCATGTTGTTTATCTTGTTCCCCCTCCTGTGCCTTTGTTGATACCGGAATAATGCATCCACATATTTGTCATAAAAAACATGCCATTCGATTAACTCGTGAGCTCCCTCTGCTGCTCTGGCTGAAAGGATAGTACAGTGAGACGGGAGAGGTCACTCAAGCCAAATCGCAATCATCACACAGTTTTGCTATTAAATACTCAGAAATGTGACATAAACTTTTGACGTTTTATCAATATGTGTCTAAATGGGTGAGCCTTTGGACTAAAAGCCTCAAAGGAGTAGTTCACTTTAAAAAAACTTTTGCTGATAATTTACTCGCCCCCATGTCATCCAAGATGTCCATGTCTTTCTTTCTTCAGTGGAAAAGAAATTAAGGTTTTTAATGAAAACATTCCAGGATTTTCTCCATATAATGGACTTCAATGGGAACCAAACGGTTCAAGGTCCAAAGACAGAATTCAGTGCAAACTGTTCAAAGGGCTTTAAACGATTCTCAGACGATGAATAAGGGTCTTATCAAGCGAAACGATCACTCATTTAAATAAATAAATAAAAGTTTCTGACAAATGAACAAATCTTTTTCAGAGTCAACTCGTTCATTTTCGTTCGAATGAACCAAATGACTCAGATAAAAGATTTTGTATCATTTTGATGAATCAAGTTCGAACAGGAGAGTCAAACAGAACAGTAGCAAGGCGAGCATTTGAGCTTATAAAACTTAAACTTTGTTATTTATTTATTAAATGAGCGATCGTTTCACTTTATAAGACCCTTAAATATAAATTTAAGGGTATTTCAAGTAACTACATGTACTGCCTACTGGGTTAGATTTGGTTTGTGGTTAGTTGTATGTAATTATGCATTATTCATAGTTGTAACATGCAACAATGGCTTTTATAAAATAAACTGTTACTTTTTTTTAATTAAAAAACAAGTAAAGTCCAGCTCAGGTGAGAAAAGTAATGCAAAAGTATGAAAAAGTTTGTTACTTGTTCATGGAGTATATTAGGGCTGTGAAATCGGATTAATCGCGATTAATCGCATCCAAAATAAAAGTTTGTGTTTACATAATATATGTGTGTGTAGTGTGTATAATTATGTTGCATGTTATGCATGTATACATTTAAGAAATATTTGCATGTATATATTCTTATATATATTTATACAAAATTAATATTATACATAAATATAAAATATTTGATATATTAATAACACATGTTTCTTAAATATATACATGCATATGTGTGTATTTATATATACAAAATAATTATACACACTACACACACATATATTATGTAAACACAAACTTTTATTTTTGAATGCGATTAATCGACTCACAGCCCTAGAGTATATATTCCAATGCATTACTTAGATAAGTAACTCTCCTAACACTGATGCGCACCACTTACTGCACGTTTTCTTTAGTTATCAGTTTTATTTAATCACAGATTAAAATCCGTTTGTGTTTCAGTTGAACATCTTGGTTGATACGGGCAGCAGTAATTTTGCAGTCGGCGCCGCCGCTCACCCGTTCCTCCACAGATATTACCATCGTTCTCTGTGAGTATCGTGATAACTGATCACACAAATGTGTCATGTGTTATATAGGCTTATAAACTTGGCAACACTTTCCTGTTTGTGTTGACAGTTCGTCCTCGATACAGAGATCTGGGCCGCGTGTGTATGTGCCGTACACACAGGGCCGGTGGGAGGGCGAGCTGGGCACTGATCTGGTGTCGATTCCTCACGGCCCAAACGTGTCTCTGAGGGCCAACATCGCTGCAATCACCCAGTCGGATCGCTTCTTCATCAACGGGTCCAACTGGGAGGGAATACTGGGGCTGGCCTACGCTGAGATCGCAAGGGTCGGTTCCTGTGTTGTGGTGACTTCCCAATGCGTAATGAAGAGTCTATCTAATCGGGTTTTCCGTCTTTCAGCCGGACGAGACTCTAGAGCCGTTCTTCGACTCTCTGTTGAGACAGACCAGCGTCCCGGACGTGTTTTCTCTGCAGCTCTGTGGAGCAGGGTTCACCCAGAACTACAGCGCCGGCAGCTCCACTGTAGGGGGCAGTATGGTGAGCGCTGCTGCCAAGACACTACAGGAAAACATGACAAAGATCATTAAAGGGTTAATTGAGCTCATGTTGAAATTCTTTCATTTACTCTAAATGTGATAGTCAGTATGATTTGTGTGTTTTAGTCATATGAAATTAGTAAAATCTTGAATCACACACTTACCTTGTTGTATATCAGTCAAGTCAAATATATTTATATAGCGCTTTTCACAATACAGATTGTATCAAAGCTGCTTCACAGTATATGTAACGTGCAACAAAACAAATTACTAAAATAACACTAAAATACTATAAAAATGATTTGTTCATTCACAGATTGTCTTTACTCTTTCCAGATCATTGGGGGAGTAGATCCGTCCTTGTATGTTGGGGAGCTGTGGTACACACCAATCAGTACGAGAGTGGTATTATGAGGTCATCATCGTGCGCATTGAGGTTAACGGACAGGATCTCAACATGGACTGCAAAGAAGTGAGAACAAGTCTTCTGTTTTTTTGTTTGTTTGTTTGTTTGCTATGAAGTACGGAAGCCCTGAACCGCAAGGTGAGGAAAAAGAAAATGTATCTTGTTATTTCGACTTAATAAGTCATTATAACGACATACTATCTCGTTATAACTACATAATACTCGTTATAACGACTCGTTATTTCAACATAATAAGGGGCGCACTCTAATATGCATTAAGCTACATTTAGCGTTCTTATAATGAGTTTCTATGGGAGGAAAATGCTTAACGTCAAATGAAACGCTTTGTGTTCATATTCTGGACTTATCTGATTTTTTGTAGTAGGCTATACTTTATTATAATTTTAGTAGGCTGTCATATTAATTAAGAAATGCATGCACTATTATCCTTGAACTTGATAAATGTTGCAAATATGTTTAGGCTATCCACAAACAAATTGCTTTCAAATGCATGTGCAAATAGAGACATTTTTGCATATAAAAGACATTTTTGTTTTATTTCGTATTAGTGATTATAATTTGCGCCTCCATTTATTGACGTCTGAGTCGATTTCTTTGAGTATATTGAGTATATATTAACACGTTGAGTTTATATTCTGAGCTCATCAGATTTTGTTGTAGGACTACATATACTTTATTGGTATGATTATTTACTGTGGTCTGTTAGTAAATTAGCTGTAACAAGATATGTCAAAATAATGAGATATGTTGAAATAACAAGATATTATGTCGAAATAACGAGATATTATGTTGAAATAATGACTTATTATGTCGAAATAATGAGATATTGTCGTTATAACAACTTAAGTTGAAATAATCAAGATATTATGTCATAATAACGACTTATTATGTCGTAATAATGGAGATTTGTCGATATAACGAGATATTATGTTGATATAACAAAGATATTATGTCGTTATAAGGAGATATGTTGAAATAATGAGATATTATGTCGTTATAACAACTTAAGTCAAAATAACGAGATAGTATGTCATAATAAAGACTTATCATGTCGTAATAACAAGATATGTCGTTATAACGAATATTATGTCGTTATAACAACTTTTTATGTCGTAATAATGACTTATGCCGTAATATCGAGATATTATGTCATAATAACGACTTATTATGTCGTAATAACGAATTATTATGTCGAAATAGCGAGATGTTATGTTGTTATAATGAGATATTATGTCGTTATAACAAGATATGTCGTTATAACGACTTATTAAATCGAAATAACAATAAAAATTTTTTATTTTCACCTTGCTGTTCAGGGCTTCCGTAATGAAGCATTTATTTCTACTGAGAAAACTAAGCACACCCACAAAAACACTTCAAGTTTCTTCAAGCAGTGTGCGTGTATGTCCCTGGGGTTGTTTCTGATAAAAAAAAATAAAAAAAAACTTTTTTATCTATATGAAGGTCACATTTAAACATTAAAAACATTAAAAATTTTTCACATGCCATTGATATAGGCATATGCATATTTACATATTTAATTGCCCATATTTTAAGATATGTCATATCAACACTAAGAATTTACAATTAAATGATTTCACTCAATTAGCCTATATAGCGAAGATACCTGAAATGTGTCTAATTAGTGGATATATTGAATAGTAACCCGATATATGACAATAAGAATTAACACCATGTCACTATGGTCCTTCTTTGCCAATTCTAGTGGCCCATTTTCATTTTTAAGTAAAAATATAATTTATACTCCACAAAAAAACAAAACAATAATGTATCCACAAATCCCTTGTTAACAAATAGACACAAGCAACTTTGATATTCAACGTCATGTAATGTCATAGATCACTGTTTTCCATCAGACACACATCTGCTGTTAATCAATTAAACTTTCGACTGAATAAATCTCACAAATATTCTGATATTCAGACTGAAATGACAAAATTGAAAATAGTGTAGCCATTTGTCAAATGTGGTGAAATGAGATTGTGTGCTGCTGTCTATATACAAAAGAAACATTTGTTCTTTATATTCTTTTACTTTATTGTATTTGCATCCAAATAATAACCTATGAAATGAGCATTAGTAAGAAAAAGCAGTGCCTACTGTTACTAGTGCATTTTAAGCCTACATACATACTGTAGTTCCTGTAAAGAGCTGTACAATTAACAGTAAATACACTGGTGCCAGTATTTTACTGTAAAAACGTCTGGTAAGGTCTTACAGTGTAGGGTAACACTTTATTTTGTAGTGTCCTTGTTACATGTACTTGTTACATGTAGGCTACATAATTGCATGCAACTAACCCTCAACCAAACCCTAATCCTGCCCTAACTCTATAGTAAGTAAATGTTTTAATCAATATTACTCAGTAATGTATTACACTGTAACAATGACACCTTAAAAGAAATTGTAACCCAAAACAGCCATTGTTAAAAGCAGACATTCTTATTGTTTCTCTCTGTCTCTCAGTATAACTATGATAAGAGTATTGTGGACAGCGGCACTACAAACCTGCGTCTCCCTCGTAAAGTGTTCCAGGCTGCTGTGAAGGCCATTGAAGCGGCTTCATCGGTCAGTTTATATCACACTCTCTCTTGAACGTGCTAAACGTCTTCAGACTCTCTCACAATCGGACCTTTGTCTCCACAGACTGAACAGTTTCCTTCAGGCTTTTGGCTGGGGAGCAGCTGGTGTGTTGGCAGGCGGGCACCACACCCTGGCACATCTTCCCTGTCATTTCTTCTCTACCTAATGAGCGAAAATAGAAACCAGTCCTTCCCGAATCTCCATCCTGCCACAGGTACCATCATTCTTTTTCTTCATTCTGTGGCTATGACATTTTCTCCCATAGAAACTCATTATAAGAACGCTAAATCTAGCTTAATGCATATTCAGAATGCGCCCCTTATTATGTCGAAAATAACGAGATATTTATGTTGAAATAACGACTTATTATGTTGAAATAACGAGATATTATGTCGAAATAATGACTTATGTCGTAATAACAAGATATTATGTAGAAATAATAACTTATGTCGTAATAACGGAATATTATGTCGAAATAACGAGTATACTATGTCGTAATAACTACTTATGTCGAAATAACGAGATATTATGTAATAACGGACTTATGTCGAAATAACAAGATATTATGTCCTTATAACGAGATATTATGTCAAAAATAACGACTTATTATGTCGTAATAACGAGATATTATATAGAAATAATCACTTATTATGTCGTAATAATGAGATATTATGTTGAAATAACAAGATATTATGTCGTAATAACAGACTTATGTTGAAATAGCGAGATATTTACTGTTGCAATAACGACTTATTATGTCAAGATAACGAGATATTAGGTAGAAATAACGAGATATTATGTCACAACAACTTATGTTGTAATAACGATATATTATGTTGAAATAACGACTTATTAAGTCGAAACAACAAGATATCATGTCGTAATAACGACTTATTATGTCATAATAACAGAGATATTAGGCTATGTCGAAAAGTGACGAATTATTAAGTCGGAATAATGACGATAAGTTTTCAGGATGGCATACTGATAGAAGAGGCTGCTGGGTGATAACTGGCCACATAGCCCATATATAAAGAGAACGGATAAAGCTGAAATATGGGTCTGAATGATCAAACTAATTATTGGTCAATCCATATTCTGTATTCATGCGGCAACAGTTGAAGGGATAGTTTAACCAAAAATTTTAATTCTGTCATTATTCACTCACCCTCTTGTGGTTTTTAAACCTGTAACACTATACACAGTGTTACCCTTGCTGTAAAAAAGGCCAAATTCTGACAATATCATACCATTTTCCATTAAAACAGTTATATACTGTAGAAAACAAAACTAGCCTACAGGAATATACTGTGAATTAACAGCTCTCAAAGCTTTCCAATCACAACCAATACCTATTCACTATTCCCTACATTAATTCTCTAATGTAGTCCACTTGAATCAAAAGAAGTGAGTCAACTACAACTGAAAAAAGAGAAACACACAAACTGACTTCAGTGTGAAACCAGTTTACAAACCAGTTTGTGATTATTTCATACATGTACAAAAGTTCTTGTTGAGAATTAACAGAGATTTAGATAATAATAAAATTTGTTGTCACCATAATGGAGATCAGTATTTGCTTTAGATGGTCTCTTGTCCCTGGACTTATCACCATTCATTTCTCTCTGACTGCTGTAACAGTGAATTTAAAAAGCACATTTGTTGTGGCAAGAAAAAGTCAAGAGGAAGTTGATCAGGTGTTTTTTGACTTTTGTGATGATGTCACAGTCATCCTGGACATGTCTGATTTTCAGATCTTTCCTGTATATATTCTTTGAAATTATAGGTATTTCATATTTACCATATATGTGTAAATCTACAACATGAAATCAATATTTCAATAATCAGGTCTTCTGAAGAATATTGTAAACATATAGTGCATAATTCTTTTTAATCCTGCTTAACTCAGACACACAGACAACAATCAGCGTATGAATCTCAACAATGGTGACAATACAAAGGTTTCATGTCTCAAACTGGGTTCAAGGATAGTATGAAAACCCCAGCATTCACTGCTACATGAATAAAAAAATATCACCAGCTTTGTTGAGATGAATGTGCTAAATTGTGATATCTCTGTGTTTCTGAAAGACAGTGTAACTCTGTTTTTTTGGTTTATGTATGATGTGTTTATGTATTATGTATGATGTGTTATTGCTGTAGTTTCACGTGGTGGTAATGTAACACTTTTGATTGACGATTAATCTCTGAATGAGTAAGAATGAATTCCTTAGTGAATGTGCAGGCAATATGATGTTTTTGTCATCTGTAATCATTATAACTGCAATCATTCATAAACTGTGTGTGTGTGCACAAGTGTGACTTGCAAAAACACAGCTCAAGCTGAAAAGGAAACCCTATTGTTTTAGCGTCAGCATACCAACAAAAGCAACCACTGATCTCTATAATGGTCACTTCAAACCAAACATTTTCAATTAAACATCTCAACAACAACTTCTATAGATGCATGACAGATATAAAGTCATACTGGTTAATAAGTATGATAATATGCAAAAGCTGGAAGTCAGTTGTAGTTCTTGTTGTTCTCTTTTCCTTCAGTGATTCTGCTTGTTAACAGCAGGTGTTCATCACTAATGCTCAACAATCACCTACATTTTTACTTAATTACCTCACTGCAACCTTGTGTAAATGTTACTTTTTGCTCTTTGTAGTGTGGATTTTCCTGTGGGATTGAAAGGGTTATTAGTGTACAGATAAAAAGACACACCCACAAAATGTATTTTAAGCAATAAACTAAGTTATAAAACAGCTTTATACTGGTAATACAGGGGAAAAAATATCACCACCATTGTTGAGATTAATGTGAGATGAATTAATCCAACAATAGCAAGCTTGGCAAGAGCAAGACGTTAATGAATTGTACATGAATAACAAAAAACACAGGTGTACAGTTGCTGAAGCTAGACTCATACAACAGCAGGTCCAAAAGTACAAGCCAATAGTGATATACTGACCACGCTGAGATTCTTCGGCTTCAACTTCGGCGCTCGTTGTCTACACAATCATTTATCTGTTTCGTCATCTTTATTGGTGTGGGAACGCATGGATGTGTAGCTGATGTTTGTCTGTCTCTGTCGGGTCTCTGCAGCAGTACCTGAGGCCGGTGGAGGACGTGGCGTCGGCACAGGAGGACTGTTATAAATTCGCTGTGTCTCAGTCGAGCACTGGCACAGTAATGGGTGCCGTCATCATGGAGGGCTTCTATGTGGTGTTTGACCGAGAACACAAACGCATCGGCTTTGCTGTCAGCACATGTCACGGTGAGAGATACTCCTCTGCACTTACAGTCACCTTTAAAAAAACTTGTGTGTGGCACAAGTGTCCTAACGTGAATAGTAGAGAATGCTTTCAATGTTAAGTCAATGCAAAGGACGCGTTACGTGCGTAAAAAATTCCTGTGGTGCGATAGACGCGAACACGCGCTCATTCGTCAAGTTCGCGTGAATTGAGCATCTGGCGTGTCAAGCGCGAATGATTTAGTTAGTGCTATTTGTGCATTCACGCGTTTCACGCAAATTCGAGTCTGCCGCTGAGTTGAAAAAAGTTGAAAAATCTGATCTTAGGTGTCAATTCGCGCCACGTTAACCAATCAGGAGCCTAGCTGCTTGCTCACGTGGTGAAGGATCTGGATGCTTCAATAAATTATTTTGTAAAATGACTAGGGATGGGACGATAACCGGTTTCACGAGAAAACCATGATAAAACATACTGACGGTTAGTATTATCGTTTAAAATTGAATTATCATTAACCCCTTGGTACCTAAAACGCGCCGCGCTTTGATCCTTTTTTTTTTCACATAGCTGCACCATAGACTTAAAATACTCCATCATTAATGGTCATATAAATAAAATCAATACATGACTATAAACTATAGAGGGTCTTCTTTTTTTGTGTACACTCTTATTAATATCAAAACCTTGTGTTTTTGTAAAGTAATTAAATTTAAACAGGGTGCGCTTTCAGCTTTTTAAATACTTTTCATTAAATACTTGTCACAGAGACACGAAAGATCTCTCTTTATGAAGCTGAGATCTCTTCTTTTAAGTCATTTATATAAAAAGCAACTATTCTCAGTTAATGTAATCTCTATGAAAAGAGAGAGATGTCAGTATTTTCCCTTTCACCTCATTACAGTGAATGAGGTGCTAATGTGACCCCGCCCACTGAGTGCGCGTGCTATTCAAACACTAATGTTGAGACAAGCCATGAAAGCGCCCATATCGAAAAAAACATAGTTTATTACAGATCTAACCTCGTCCTGAACCTTTTTTCAAATCCGTCTGCTGTGCAGTGAGGAGATCCTGAGGAAAAACTTACCTCAGATACAGTTTCATTTTGAGAAGCACGGATTCAGCTGATGCAGTAAGTCATTTATTATAAGTGATTTGTTCTAATCGCGTTAGTGTCTGTATCTGCAAACTGCACAAAGACCGAAATATCAAATGCGTGTCTGATAGGAAGGAATAGACGAATTCACAGACGTGCGCGCTGTGCGTTAATTCACTTTCGCTTTCATTGGAACAAGAATCTCATGTGACATCCACATCCTTACATTAGTAGGATAACATTTAGTTATCTGTATAACCAAAAAGAGTGTTTAAATATGATTCGGGTGTGTAAACGGACGTACGAACGAACGTTCATTTAGTTAAACTGTTAGAGAGTATGAAGAGTTCAGATGAGATATGAAGAGTTCAGATGCAAAATCCTCTAAGTGCCATTTGAAATTTTCTTCTAGAATGATCATTTTTATCAAGCTTGTATATTTAAGTTCAGTAATTTCACTTAAATTGCAATGAAGACTACCTATTAATTGTCATTTAAGTGAAATATAAATATATACACATACACACACACACATATTTGTGTGTGTGTGTTGTCCTTTCAATTTTTTCTTGTCTTACTCACCTGAATGAAAGGCTCATTATTATGCGTGTCTTTGTCTCTCAGGTGAGAATCACCTAATTATTCATGATGGGGCTGGCCTGTTCACGCCCATTCGCATATTGCCTTGGCAAACAAAAAATGTTTTTCACAATATAACCCAATTCACAGTTTTATGTGAAGGATTAGGAGGATGATTTTCAGATCATTGTGAAGAAAAAACCTAGGCAACAACATCAGTTAGTCAAAAGTCTTGTGGACGCATATTTAGTATGTGTTTTGTGACCTTATTTCAGAAACTTTCATTTTTAGTTTTTACAATAACCACGCATAAACAATATTCTCTCAAAAATACAAACATGTACAAACATGTTGCCCATATATCATGGTAGCCCTGTTTGTGCTAAATATAATGTAATTTCACCTGTGCCATTAATATGTTTATAAGCAGCTGAAAAAAACACAGATGTCAGGGCATGTCAGAACCTCTCAAGGACCCCAAATACACCTTGGTCCCCAGGGGGTTAAAACCGTGTTTGATTATCGCGATTTTAATAACTCACTGTAACGCAATGTGTATTTTTATTTTTAATTACTATTTGAGAAGGAATGGCAGAAGAGGACCTTTTAAGAGGACCAAATCTGAGGTGTGGTCATATTTTGGCTTTTACAAAAGTCCTGAGGGAAACTTGATCAAGGATGGTCTCCCTGTCTGCAGAACAAAAAGTCACTGTGCAAAAGAAACACTTCAAATATGCCAAGTCGTCTGACCATCACACACTGTTTGACATCGAACGCAAGGCAAGTTAACTTCGACCTCAAACTACTTCTGGGAAACAATTGGGCACAAAATGTTGTTTTGAGTTTAAACATTTTATCTTACTCACTTGAAGTAGACGTGAAGCTTCCACGAAGAAAATTTTGCAGCAAGTGGCTTTGAGCCAAAGACGAAAGAACAACTTCAAATAAGACGTATTAAGAGTGACGTTTTAAGAGATAGTAATGTATAGATGCATCACGTATTACACCGATTTAATTTTTACCACATAATTACGGGGACATATTGAATTGATAATGAGATTAGCTAATATTTTAAATCTTACCTGTTTATAAATACATTTTGTAAAACGATCGTCCAGACAAGATATATCACACCAATATTATCAAACTCTGTAAACAATAAATCAACTCTGATTTCATTTTCAATACAATCAAAAACCGAGAGACGCAAGACGGCAAGTTGTATTTGAATGAAACGAGAGCGCGTGTCCGTTTTGATATGGATGTGTGCTGTGTAATAATGCGTTGCTATTGACGACGGGCATTATAAAGAAGAAAATGCCATAGAATAGAATCTTTCTTAAAAAACTGCATAGAGCTGCTTGTTTTATTTGTTGTTTGTTGATTTTCAATTATAACATTTGTTGAAATGTTTTCAAGTGTGAGCATCAGTTCTTTTTGAACACTTTCATTTTTTGACAAAACCGTGATAATATTGATAATCACGATAATTTTGGACACTATAATCGTGATAACAAATTTTCATACTGTCCCATCCCTAAAAATGACTAAATACCTGGTGTGGTTCTAATGCACAACAAAGCAAATATTTTCTCACTAAAAACTTTATTTCAATATACGAGACATGTTCCATATCTATATTCCATATCTAGATTATATGAAATATTATTATGATGTAAAGACAACATACATGTGCATAAGTTTGTGTCTGGACGTGAGAGAGAAAAAAAATCACAGGACAGGTTAATAACTTTTTGAGGCTGGCTCTATTTATCATCAAAATAAATAAGAGATTAGGTAGATGAGGGCGAGGGTCATCAAACTGGACGCGGGACAAGCGGAAGTACCGCTGACAGCGGCCGTCATCCAGCGCAGCTCCTGGAGTGAGCAAATGGTGAAACTCGCCAAACGGTTCGCTTCCGAAAGGTCCGGTGGACACAAATACGGCGACGATGATCCGCACGCCGCTGTTCTAGCTCTCCAGAGCAAATACAGAGCGGGGATCTCTCGACGAATGCTCGATTAACAGAAAAAAGATGGCCGCCAACGGGTTTCAATTTAGACAAAATTCCGCTTTAAACTTTTGTTTTTACGCGCGTCAGTTTCACTCTTGACGCACAAATTAACACAAGGTGGTCAAGCATCAAACTAGACGTGGTAGACTCGAATTTGGCGCACGATTCGCGGTCTGGTGTGAACACACAATAATAATTTCTAAAGTGAAAAATGGCTCACAATAATGTTTATTGGTTTTCAGAAAAGCATCTTTTTTTCAGATGAGACTTGTGACTTGTTACAGCTTCAGCCGTTATGTTTCCATTCAAATTTGTGAATTTAACTTGTGCGATAGGAATATTGCATAAAACATTTGCAAAGAAAGGACCATCAAGAGAACAAATTCGTCACTTCCTGATATAATACTGGTGCTAAATTTCACTAAGAAAAGTAGGAGAAGCCAATTTATATTGTACATAATTTTTGTATATAATAAATTACTTACGTCTCAGAGCACACAGACGAAACGCAAAAAACACAATTTGGAGGAAGATGCTGCCGTTTGGGAATCCAGTTGTGTAAGACAGTTCTGGAAGGTAACTATACCGAATCACATTTTTGAACAACGAAACAGCATTTTGGATGCTGTGCAAAAACATCTTTCTATTTCATGAGATCATCATTGAGAATTACTAACATGGGCACATTTCCGCAATGAGATGTCACCTACCAACCCCACTTCTTTCCCCTATAATGTGTTTGTTCATGTTCTTGTCTTTGTTGTTTTCCTTCTCTCTAGTCCACGATGAGTTTCGTACCGGCCTCAGTGGAGGGGCCGTTCCATGGTGTGGACCTCGAGGACTGTGGCTACAATGTCCCTCAGACCGACGAGTCCACATTAATGACCATCGCCTACATTATGGCGGGCATCTGTGCCCTGTTTATGCTGCCTCTGTGCCTCATGGTCTGTCAGTGGCGTTTTACACGCTGCCTTCATCCTCTGGGCGTTGGAGATTTCTCTGATGACATATCTCTGCTAAAGTGAGCCATATCAAACGTACCGCATTTACACTTTGTAAAGGTGGCCATCCTGGACATTTTCAAAGAAGGCTACAATAATTATAACTGCGTATGTTATAATTGTGAATATGCACACACAAACACACACAAACATGGGCTGTCCCACCTCGAAGGGATTTCGTAACCTCTAAACCTTTTTGAGTACATTATGTGAATGGCCCCTTATCTTACAGACTTTTAAGTGTGAATAGCTATCCTGGGACTGTTCAAGTAAAGTTATGTAAACTATATGAGTGGGTGTGTCTGTGTTTGAAGTGAGAGAGAGTTTGTGTGCTATATTAAGATGTCATATTCTATAATTGATCTTCAAAATGAATATAGAGTAACAGAGTACTGTTTGAGTCACTGTTTATGACCCCAACAATATCATAAGGAACTCATATGACCATTACTCACTAAGACAAAATGATCTTCTGACTACATTAATTGAAAGCTTACAGTAAATAGACGTGTATGACATGTAATAATGAATGTCACTGGGAGAGAACATGTCCAGTCATATCTTACCCCAAAATCAAAAGAAAAAGTTATATTAAAAAAAAATAAAGCCTATTTTTTGGGACTAAGAGTTACATTGTGACTATTTTCATGACCATATCAATAACATTGTCTCCCAAATTTTCATTACCTCAATGCAAATAAGTAGGTAAATACATACATAATATATTATTATTTATTTTATTTTAAGCAATGGACTTAAATAGGTTCTTCCAATTTTTATTTCTTTTGATTTTGTAGTTATATCTTATCTGGGCATGTTTTCTAGAGATTTACTCAAACATTCATGTCTAAATGATGTAACAAATATTCTTCAGCTTTTGTATCATTACTCTGGACACGTATAGAGCTGAAATGCTGACTTCACATTGCAAATATTATTGCACACACATGCAGTCGAACAATAAATGCACCTAAAACAAATGCTGCTTATAACAACTCACGTATATTAGGAAAAGCACACACACATTCTTACATCATCTTAACCAAACTTTCAGATATAGCCAGAACTAAACATGTATAAACCGAAAAATCAGCAGAGCAGGTTACTCCTGCTAACTCGTAACATGTATTAAAGAAAACCCAGATTGGCAGCTCTTACATCCAATAAAGTGCATAATACAGCAGTGTGGGGCCTCATTTCTTGTGTGAAACTTGTCATGACGATCTGCTTTTTCATCTGAGATCTGAGGTGTTCATTCAATCCTATGCCTAGTTCTCAACAAAGGAATTCTGTGAATAAAGATAATGTTTCTACTCAAAATTGTAGCATCACTGAATTTGACGACAACATTACATGGAATATAACATTAACAAAGAATGAACAATACTTCTTCAGCATTTGCTAATCTTTGGTAATATTAATTTCAACATTTACTAATACTTTATTAAAATCTTGTTAACATTAGTTAATGCACTGTGAACTAACATGAACAAACAATGAACAGCTAGATTTGTATTAACTAACGTTAACAAAGAATAACAATTACAGTAACAAATGGTTAGTTCATGTTAGTTAATGCATGAACTAATGTTTAATAAATGAACCTTACTGTGTATAGGTTGTTACCACAATTGCTTTTCTTTTCTTTAAATTAAATTAGTTTCTTATTTACTCTACAAAAACGTGTCAAACGTTTATAAATTCCTAAAAACGTTAGGCACAATTAACCATCAGATAATTTTGTCCACACTTTCTTCCCTGCACATCCCAGAATCTCCACTTTGCTGGACCTCAGACCCATCTCTGAGGTAAGAGGTGGATCTTTCAAGGTTTAGCTGGAGGAGAGAGGTGTCCAAAGCACATTAACTGGTCCCGGGGTACCGCAAGGGTCAGTACTTGGACCTCTCCTCTTCTCTGTGTACTCTGCATCCCTGAGACCTGTTTAACAGACACATGCTCCTACCATTGCTATCCTTTGTTCTACCTTTGTATCCGGGCTAGATAGTAAACACTGACATCCATGAGCAGATAAGCTCACAGTGCAAACCACTATAGTAACAAGCACACAACAGACTTGCTGCTCATTTTGGTCTAAAAAATGACCAGCAACTCATCCATGAACACAACTGACGATTCGATCAGTAAGCCCCGCCCACTGCCCTCCTTAGTTACTGTTGCGTACTCGGACAAACAAACAAGTCGCTAAATGTCTTACAATGACAGCTGAAAACCTTGCCCATGTTTTTGATCAATTTTGGACACAGAAGGACCACATCTCATCGAGGAGCATTCAAGTGGGCCTTAAATATGCCATGGAGGGATTTATAAAAGATTTTCACAATCGCAGCTGACAAAACCCAGCATCAACACTGTTCATATATCGCATATGACTTCACATGAAACTCATATTAGCACCAGCTGAGAGAGCACTGAGCCGCAGCATCTATATGTGCGCCGCCATCTTTGAATTATTAAAGACACTTTCCATCCTGGTCACTCCTCAGGCAGACGATACAGGACAATCAAATCAAGAACAAACAGACTTAAAAACTGCAATAAACACCCTTAATGCCATAAAAAAACATCCATAAATATGATATAGTCAATTTGTACAATAACTATGACAGTACAGGTGGTAGTGTTTGTGTATCTCCAATAAGTATTCTATTTTTTTATGTTTATTTTATTGATGCACCAACTGGTTGGTACTTGTAATTTCGTTGTACAGGTTAAAATGACAAAAGGGAAACTTGAACTTGAATATTAGAGTTAAACCTCTGTTAACTCCCATTAAAAACTTTTGAACAAAGTCAGTCTGGTTAGTAATAAGTGAAGCTGGTAATGCTGTTTGTGGAGTTGTTTAATCCTCCTCTGACACTCAAAACCTTTCTGGATCAAAACACCGGTGAAGAAGCAGAAACAAGTAATAGACTAATCTCTATTAAGTGCTTTGAATGCAGAGAAAAGCGCTATATAAATGTAATTAATTTAATTAATAGAAGATTGCTTACACAAATGTAAAATAATTTGACCCTCAAATATAAGACAGCATATAAATTCGAAACTGCTTTGTATGTTGACGTAAATCCACTGAGACAGGAAGCTAATGTGGGACATAATGGCTCCTCCTCCCCCTTTTCAAATAGCCAATAGTGTTTAGTTTCCCTCACAGACTGTAACTCGTAGTTGACAGCACCATGGAAGTGAATTTGAGCGCTGATTATATGTTGGATTCAATAGAAGAGGTGTGAATATATTCTAGCATTTTCATTCTTAACCAACGTACAGTTGGAAGCTGAATAAAACTCGAGCGTTTGAGCAGCCGTACACACATATTGCTCCGTGACGTGGTGCTTATAGCATAGGGGGCGGAGCTTTAGATTCTAGAGAGCATTTGATTGGACAGAAGAGTTGATGAGTAGCAGAAGTCCGTGGTGATGTCATAAAAATCTGTGATCCATTTACCAGAAGTGAGAGAATGCTTATATCTCCTAAATACAGATTTTTTCAGTGTTTTGGAACACATCAGCTTATTCATAAGCTTTAAGTAAACATATTCATACTAAAAACTAAAAAAAACTAAGTTTTGATTTCAAGGGGTCTTTAACAACTGTTCAGCTTTGGGTGTGTTGATGGACTCGATCTAGTCAAAAAATGTGATTTAAAATGTTGCTTTTGAAATGAAACTAACCCACACTAAAGTGTTGATAAAGAAGGATCAATGAAGCTAGAAATAACATGTTTTTAAAATGTAAAGAGTTAAAGTAGCAACACTGAAATATTTCAAGTATAAAAATGCATATCTAAATAGGAACATAGTAGTATAGTAGTTTACTATTTATACATTACTTTTGCACTTTAAGTATGATGCTATGTTCACTTAAAGAAAACTTACAAGTCTACTGGCAGTATATATCATATATTGAGAGTATACTTGTAATATAAAAAACATGTATATACTATATATAGTATATATATATATATATATATATATATAGTATATATTATATATATATATATACTATATATATATATCCAGCTCAACCTAAAGGATTATTAGGAACACCTGTTCAATTTTTTGCATTAATGCAATTATCTAATCAACCAATCACATGGCAGCTGCTTCAATGCATTTAGGGGTGTGGTCCTGGTCAAGACAATCTCCTGAACTCCAAACTGAATGTCAGAATGGGAAAGAAGGTGATTTAAGCAATTTTGAGTGTGGCATGGTTGTTGGTGCCAGACGGAGCCGGTCTGAGTATTTCACAATCTGCTCAGTTACTGGGATTTTCACTCACAACCATTTCTAGGGTTTACAAAGAAAGGTGTGAAAAGGGAAAAACATCCAGTATGCGGCAGTCCTGTGGGCGAAAATGCCTTGTTGATGCTAGAGGTCAGAGGTGAATGGGCCGACTGATTCAGGCTGATAGAAGAGCAACTTTGACTGAAATAACCACTCGTTACAACCGAGGTATGCAGCAAAGCATTTGTGAAGCCACAACACACACAACCTTGAGGCGGATGGGCTACAACAGCAGAAGACCCCACTGGGTACCACTCATCTCCACTACAAATAGGAAAAAGAGGCTACAATTTGCAAGAGCTCACCAAAATTGGACAGTTGAAGACTGGAAAAATGTTGCCTGGTCTGATGAGTCTTGGATTTCTGTTGAGACATTTCAGATGGTAGAGTCAGAATTTGGCGTAAACAGAATGAGAACATGGATCCATCATGCCTTGTTACCACTGTGCAGGCTGGTGGTGGTGGTGTAATGGTGTGGGGGATGTTTTCTTGGCACACTTTTGGCCCCTTAGTGCCAATTGGGCATCGTTTAAATGCCACGGCCTACCTGAGCATTGTTTCTGACCATGTCCATCCCTTTGTGGCCACCATGTCCCCATCCTCTGATGGCTACTTCCAGCAGGATAATGCACCATGTCACAAAGCTTGAATCATTTCAAATTGGTTTCTTGAACATGACAATGAGTTCACTGTACTAAAATGGCCCCCACAGTCACCAGATCTCAACCCAATAGAGCATCTTTGGGATGTGGTGGAACGGGAGCTTCGTGCCCTGGATGTGCATCCCACAAATCTCGATCAACTGCAAGATGCTATCCTATCAATATGGGCCAACATTTCTAAAGAATGCTTTCAGCACCTTGTTGAATCAATGAATCAATGCGAAATGGGGTCAAACACAATATTAGTATGGTGTTCCTAATAATCATTTAGGTTAGTGTATACTTGAACAGTACTTAAGTTTACTTAATCAAATGAACTTGAAGTATACTTATTATTGTAAAGGTAGGTCCATATTGCCTTTCCTTCTTTAGAGCATTGTTTTTGTTTGTAAGTGTTTTTAGACTATTAATGACTGAAACCAGCCCATAATCACATTGTCTTTAATGTTCCAGTAAACTGTGTCCTGTTTTAGTTGTTATTCGTGGCCACTAGGGGGCAGGCAGGGAATATGGGTTGGGTTGGAGATTTCTTAATGCCAGAGAGTAAAGTTACATCTCTATATAATGTCATGTCTCTATAATAAAGTTTATAATAAAGGGGATTCTTCCAACAAGTTGTAAACATGGGATAATTGTCAAAATTGGCAAAACCAGGAAAGGACAATTCAGCAGCTAGTTATAGGCCTATTGCCTTGTGTGTTTAATCTGAGCAAGATTATGGAGAGAATGGTTGTATTATGTAAAGTCATGTGCTAAGGATTCGGAAATATGTCTGGAGCCTGATATTGAGAAGACTCAAGTCAACAAGGAAGTACTAGTAGGAGTGTTTTTGGATGTGAAGAAAATTTATGCTATGTTGAGGAAAGAGGGATTGGATAGATACACACAGGGGCGCTGCTAAGGATTTTGGGCCCCATGAAAAGAATCTTAACAGGGCCCCAAAAAATTGAAAATCCCTAAAGTTATACCCATATATAAAACTGGAGATAGACATACCTTTTCAAATTATAAGCCCATTTCTTTGCTTTCACAATTTTCAAAAATATTGGTAAAATTAGTTTACACAAGATTAAATGATTTTCTTATAAAATATGATATACTAAGCAAGCAACAATATGGGTTTAGAAGTATTAGAACAACCTCACATGTGTTATAAGATTTTGTGGAGAAAATATCTAACGCAACAGAAAATAAACAATACACAGTTGGGGTATTTTTAGATCTTAAAAAGCATTTGACTTTTTCTAGAGAAAAGGAGATCTAGAGATCTTACTAGAGAAACTGAAAAAAATATGAAGCAAGAGGGGTAGCTCACTCTTGGATAAGTAATTATTTAGAGAAAAGGCATCAATATGTCCAAATAGATAATTGCAGGTCACAATTGGTGCAGGTAACATGTGGGGTTCCCCAAGGCTCTGTGCTAGGCCCATTGCTTTTTCTGTTATACATTAATGATATATATGTGAGGTTTCCAAAGTACTAAAATTGATATTATTTGCAGATGATACAAACTTATTTTGTTCTGGTGACAATCTGAAACAACTTCTGGATACAATGGAAAAAGAAATGGTACTGCTAAATATTGGTTTGATTTGAATAAACTAACATTTCATTTAAGGAAAACAAAATGTGTTGTATTTGGTAATTGTTTATCGAATAAAATGGGTAAATGAATGATTAATGAAGTTGAAATAGAAAGGGTGTCAGTGATTACATTTCTTGGAGATAATAATTTAAATTGGAAGGGACACTTAGCAAGTTAAAGAAACTATTTACAAATAATGCAATGAAACTAAATGAAACAATTTAAAGAGCGATAAATGAACAAACTGTTTTTGTTGTATTTGGGATGGTGCAAATGTATTGCATACGAAATACATTTTTTTATTTGTTTGTCAAGATTATAATGATGTAAGACAATACTTATTTTACTTTTATTTTTTAAATAAGTGATGTTTTCAAGAAAGGATAGGCATTATAAGCAAGAGCTTCAGCCCACACCTGTTTCAGACTGCTGTAAATATACTGCTGTTTGTCAGCTCAACTGTGTTGAGACTAAGTTTTTTTTGTCTGAAATTATCTATCTACAAAACGTGCGTACGCCATAGGAGATTTCCCGGATTCCATTCCCCAAAATGAGGGATTTTTTTTACACTATTCTTAACCACAAACTTTAAAAATAATGCACTAATCATTAAAAGTCTAAATAATTTATAACTAGCCTACATATGTGCGAGAGAAAGAGACTAATATCATAGAGAATGTTTAAATACTAATATCAGCTTACAAGGGAAACGGAGGCGAAGTTAGTGCGATCAGAGCGCGCGCTGACACGGATCAGCCTTGATTTATTCTCGGCGCGTCCGCGCGAGCGCGGCAAGTGACAAGTTCGGTGCGCAAGACCGCCAAGACCTCGTTTCACTTAGCTGTGTCTTAGCTGTGTCCTGTGCACAGCTTTTTTGTAACAGCGCGCGGCGGCGGCACCGCATGATTAGCATCCGAGGATGAACGACTTCAAGCCGAATCTGTCCAAGCGTGTATGTCTCACACAATCAGAGTGTAAAAATACGTTGCCTGGATACAATTTGGGTGGACTGAACCATTTTATGATAATTGAGAGGGGGAGAGGGGCCCACAGACGTTTGTGTTTCCTAAACAAAAGAATTGTTTGACACCAGGAAACAGCAAATAGAGTAACTTAAAGTTAATAATTTTAACAATCAAATATATATATTTTTTAACCACAATTTTATTGGGGGCTTCTCTGGGCCCCCTCTTGGATACACACGCACACACAAATCCTCAACTGTGCAGGTAGTATTTATTTTAAAACAAAGCGTATCAAAATCACAAAAATGACATTGATGTTATGTAGACAACATTAGACATATAAACCTAAAGCTAAAAATTTGTGCACCATAACAGCCATTTTAAGGCAAAATACTGGCTTTCAAAGGCACTTTCAAGTGCGTGCTTCTGTCTATGAATTCATATTTTGATAAACAACATGTGTACTTATGTCACTGCACTTGTCAGTACATAACACTTGTCCGGTTATAATGCTTTCCCCACTATTTCATCCTCATTGGCTGATTTACTGACAATCAACAGAATATTAAATGCAATATTTTTTTGTGGACGTAACAAAAACGACAGAGTATTTGTGAATAAAGCACAATGTGTAATTTAGCGGGACCGTCTGTGTGACCTGACCTGACCTCCTCATATCTCAGCACTGTTCCAGAGCCGATCCGGCTTGCTGATAGACTGCCGATAGTGAATAAGACGCAGGTTTTTGCATTGAAATACCACATGCAAAAGGGGTTTCAACTTGTCCTCTTAAGCCGAGGTCAGACGAGACACTTCACACATGTATTTACACACAGTGTTCCAGATCATGAAAGGAAATGTGAGCATGCAAATATACACAAAAGGGGACGGGCAAAGTTTTGCAGGGGTCTTGTGTCCAGTTAATGTTGGACCAATATTTCACACACTAAAATGTGTGTGTAGACAGAATGTTACATAGATGATTCCAACTGTGCACTGGGACAAATGAATAACATTTGGACAGTTTATCAAATGCAGTATGTATCTAAAAGTACCTCAATCTTACTAGTACCACATACATCCATAATAACATGACCATTACATCTTTTTTTCAAACATTGGTTCTATGATGAAAAATTGAATTGAATTCACTTATTTAAATTTCAGATTAGATTACAGGCTGAGCAGAAGAAATGACTTTAACAAAAGACCAAACAAAATGGCAAAATAACAATGTCATGTGCATTTGAGCTTTTTTTTTACATAATATGGTAATGTTTTATGGTAAATGTTTTTCGGTAACACTTTACTTGAAGGGGTGTGCATTAGACTGGCATGACACCATAATCATGACATGACGTGTCATTAAGTGTCATTCGCTCAGTTATGACATTTTTAAATGCAAATATGACATTGGGTATGACATCTTGACATAAACCATAATATAACCTGTCAGTGACAACTTGACATAAAATTAAGTATGTGTTAATAAAATAACTGTCCTGTGGTTGGCTTTGACATTGGCTGTCATGAGGCATTATAACTGTGTCATGAATATTTTTCGTAACCTCAACTACAGTGGTACTAATTGAATTTGTCATTAAAAAGTTATAATGTCTTCATGACAGCCAATGTCAAAACCAACCACCTGACAGTTTAACCCTCTGAGGACCAAGGTGTTTTTGGGGTCCTTGAGATGTTCTGACATGCTCCGACATTTGTGCTTTTTTCAGCTGCTTATAAACATATTAATGGCAAAGGTGTAATTACACTATATTTAGCACAAACAGGGCTACCATAATATATTAGCAACATGTAAGCACATGTTTGTATTTCTGAGAGAATATTGTTTATGCGTGGTTAGTGTAAAATCTAAAAATGAGAGTTTCTAAAATAAGGTCACAAAACACATACGAAATATGAGTCCACAAGACTTTGATATGTTAACCAATATGTTTGATATGTGTAATGTTAACCAATAAAGCTAGGTGCTCTCTTAAGTTTGATCATTAATCTGCTATGTCATGTTTATGACAGGTTGTGTTGTCTTAGTAATGTCAAGTTATCATGACAAAGACACTGACAGGTTATGATGTATTGGTTTATGTCAAGGTGTCATAACAGACATCTCAAACAATGTCATATTTGCATTAAAAATGCCATAATTGAGCGAATGACACTTAATGACAGTTGTCACAAACATTCATAAAACTTCCTTCATATTCAGAACATGTCATGTCATGATTATGAAGGTGTCATGTCAGTCTTATGCACACCCCTTCAAGTCAAATGTTACTTGTTTTTCTAACATACAATGTCTAAATGTCCATATCAGATATAAAAAATGCATAAACAAACAATACACTGACAAAAAGTTGATTAGTGCAAAATATCAAATGTACAAAAAAACATTAGGAAACTATACAAAATACTGTGCTTGAGTCTGGGGCAGGGTCTCTGAGAAGCAAAGACCTCAGTCTACTCCTCTAAACCTGCGGATCTTGACAGAAACCACAAAACTGGTCTCTAATCAATGTATAAAAAAACAACCCTGTTGACTCAGAAAACCTTTGAGACAGAGTTATGAAAGTACGCTAACGCGTAGGTTCACGCGAGTGTGTCTCCAGGTCACGCACATACTCACTGAGGATTTGGTTTGACGTTAGACCAAACATGGAAAGTTATGGTCATCCTCCATGGGTTTCTTTGGAAAAAGATGCTGGTCAGGAGACTTGAGAGAGTCTATCAGTCTTTGACCAGTTCCATCCTCTTCTACATCTACAGAGTGGCAGTGTCACGCTAGTTCTCCGGCTTTATGTCATTGGTCATTATGAATCCAATCACCTCCTGAGTTGGTGTGATCAATATCAGCATGAGCAGATCCCAGTTGACTGATATCAATATCTGAACGTTTTGGAGTCCAACACCATGTCCTAACCAGTTGTGATGTGATAAAAGCGTGCAACAAGATTTGTTGCTGAAGTTTTGTGTTTCTGTTGTGTTGCCGTTGCCCTACCACAGCTAATGGAGGAGCATTTCCATGTGTTACGTGGTTATCAAGCCTCAATCGCTCGATATGGCTTTCAATGCAAGTCTGAGTCACTCTTTAAAGTTGTGTCTCTTTGAAAAGTAACAGAACAAGCCTTATGGTGCATTCACACTGGACGCGATCACGCGTCAGGCGCGAATGATTATAATGTTAAGTCAATGCAAAGACTCCTCCTGCGAATGGGGCGTAGAGCGCGGAGCGTTAGGCGCGAATACGCCTCGTTTGCGTGAATGGTGCAAATTGAGAGTCTGACGCGTTAAGTGCGTTACACACGAATGATTTAGTTAGTGCTATTTGAGCATTCACGCATTTGACACGAATTCGCGCCTGCTGGCCGAGTTGAAAAATCTGAACTTTGGCGTCAAATTTACGCTGCGTTAACCAATCAGGAGCCTGCTGCTTGCTCACGTGGTGAATGATCTGGATGCTTCAATAAATTATTTTGTAATATGACTAAATGCCTGGCGTGCTTCTTAAGAAAACTCGCCAAACGCTTTGCCTCCGAAGGGTCGACACAAATACGCGACGAAGGGTCGACACAAATACGGCGACGATGATCCCCACACCACTGTTATGCTCTCCAGAGCAAATACAGAGCGGTGACTCTCTCGATGAATTCTTGATCAACATAAAAAAGATGTCCGCCAATGGGTTCCGATTCTGACACACGTATATTTCGCTTTAGTTTCACTCTTGACGCGCGAATTAAAACAAAGTGGTCAAGCGTTCAAACTAGACGTGGTAGACGTGAATTTGCGTCCGGTGTGAATTCACAGTTACAACTGAAGTTTAATATACAGGGTTAGGAGGGTGTTCAAACTCAAACTCCTAATTCAATTTTGTTTTGAAAATGATTTTGTCACTGAAAACGTATCACATCCTTTCTGGTTACGACACAGTGTAAGACTTGATTAGAAGAACTTACACTGAAGAGAAAGGACAATTTGGAATGCAAAGAAAAACATGTTTGCAAGTTTAGACGCTGAATGTGGAGTGTGTGGAGTGTCTGTGCAAAGTGATGGGGTAGGAGCAATAGCTCAGTCCGGGCAGCATCAGCATCAGCCCTGCCAGGGCACCGCACTTCTTTCGTCCCTCTCCTCGGGGGACTGGCTCTCGGAGGGCGGCACTGGAGTGGAGCAGGACGAGGGCTGCAGTGGCGGGACGGGGCCCATGAGGTTCAGGCTCTCCAGGGAGTCTGCGTTGAGCAGGCGCTGGTTCTCATGTTGGGGGCAGATCACGTACCGGCTGGGGTGGTGGACTTCCACAGTGGCCACAGAGCCCGAACCCTTCAGAGCCCCGAGAACACAGGGGACAACCCCCGTTAAGGGGTCACGGCCCCCAATGGCCCCCAGCTCTCCAGACGTCTCCTCCATATTGACGTAGAGTATCTCATCCGGGTCTTGGCTTGGAAGATCTTCCAGGACCTTTTCCAGCTCACCGCACAAGATCTCGAAGCTCGGCCTGTCCTTCGGGCTCAACAGCCAGCAGGAGAACATCAGGGAATAGCTGTGGGGGACAGAGACACACACGTCAAAGACGTAAAACATCGATTTGTGATTGGACACGGTATGTATAACATGAAACAAATTTGAGAGCACTGGTAGAGGGGATAGTTTTCTTTAAAAAAACCATCTTGAATGTTGGTCTTTTCCTCACACAATGCTCTGGTTTGACTGGTAATATAACACATGAGCAGGGCTGAGAATCACCAGCCAGTTCTTAATCCAGTATTTGTTTTTTTAAACTGCATATTGGGCAGAACACTAAAAAGTAATAAAATAGTGATAAGCCCTATTCGGATTAGTTTTACAACATTAGAGGGTGTGATGTAATTTGACCACAGGACGTCTGTAACGGCATAAGAGATCTTAGTAAAACTAGCGGAAGAGGGAGGGGTAACTGGATTTATGCACCACCGTCAACTCCCTCTCGTCTGGATTATATTGGTAAAAAGCACTAAAATGAGTGCTTTCGATCTTCTTTCTGATCTGAATGGTCTGTGGAAAACCATCATTATATCCTCAGTTCCCTTTGAGTGCCACTAGAGGCCTTTTAAAGAGCGTGTACAAAATCAGGTGTCTTTTTGCATTAGAATTCTAGCCCTGGTTTATTTTATCATTCACATTACCCAGCAGTGCTACCTCCTTTCAAAATGACAAGTGTGAAGCCATCCTTAAGCTGAAGTTAGTTAAAACTATGTTAAGCCAGGTCTAAGCCTTTCAGGTTTTCGACAGGCGTACTCACATGCTGTCCAGGCAGTCTGGAGGTTGTTTCGGACGGTTTCCTGCCTCAGATAATCGATAGATTTTCGCTGTTTTCCACTCCAGGGTACGGCGTCTGACCTCGAGTAGCAATCTCCCACATCGTCACTCCAAACGACCACTGCGGGACAGACAAATACACCTTCATAAACAATATGATCCTCAAACTGTCTGATGAATCAGTCACAGTAAGACCAGGCAGACATATGAAGCTCAGGTTCTGAATCGCGCTGTACTTTGTAATTGTGTGTATTGCTCTTGTCTAGTGTGAGCTAGTTCTACAACCACTGAGTGAAACACTGCCCACATCACTGCTGTTCTCAGGATCTGGTTTCTCTGTAATAATAGCATATTGGAGAAACAGAGTTGTCGTATGATCCAATGTGGGTTACAACTTATATTTATGGAATAGCTATGCTTAAATACCCACATAATATTTACGCTAATAAGGTTAAGTGTATTTGGCTTGCTGTCCGCACTGGAGGAAGTAAGATGCCTAAATGATGATGTTGGAGTTGGAGATCGAACAGCTGATCCCAGAACAGCTGATTATATATAACTGCTTATATGCTCCAGCAGTTAATTGAAAGTTTAGATGGGCTCACTCCTCCCAAAATTACGTTTGTGAATGTATTAGTAATGTGTTAACCACTTTTTGAGTATTGACCTGAAAATGAAATTTCAAACTTAAACTGTTGTAAATATTGAATGTTTAGAGCACAGACTTAAGTTTGATTTCTTTTTAAAGGTCCCCTGACATGAAATTTTCACTTTCTGAGGTTTTTTAACATTAATATTAGTTCCCCTAGACTGTATTTTTGAGAGGCTTGAGAGCCAGAGGGGCGTAAGTGGCATTTTGGGCAAATATGAGTTCTTTATATCAAAATAAAGGTCTCGTGTGAGCTCTATCCAGTGGTGTCAAAAATACCTATCTGAGATAAACTTTATTGAATAAAGCAACAAAAAAGGCGCATCTGACATATTTAACTTTTTTTTCATTTGAACATTTTTTAGAACATTGTCATTGTGTTAATATATGCCATACATTTTTACCTAAATACTCATTCATGTAGGTATGCTTGTGGTTTAAGGTTATTAATACAGGTGATTGAAATGTGGTCAAAATTTAGTTTTGTCTCTCCTGTAAAGTTTGTTAAAAGCCACTTACGCCCCTCTGGCTCCAAGCCCTCAATTTGGTGCTCCTCGTGTCTAGAATTTTCAATCAGTGTAAACCGAGCTTCGGCTATCTTTCTGTTCTCTGCAGCTCAGACGCGCTGATCTTGAATCTCCCCTATTTGACATCATACAGGGGAAAGGTTCCCTCCCCTTTCTCTGCTTTGCCCACACTGAGAATTTGGCTCGCCCATGAGAAAACGAACTCAGGAACAGGTATGAACACGCCATTTGAGTTTTTCCTAGAGAGATAGCTTTGAGATTTGGGTGTTTCCTTGAGAGATATCATGGCCTGCAAACGAGCGAAGCATGGCAGTTGCTCAGTGTTCGGATGTACAAATGAACACAAAAGTATTTTTAGTTCTTTCATCCGAGCCTCTGAAGAAACAATGGGTTAATTTTATTTTCTCTAGAAATGTGCCGACATAACTTCCCAAAGTTTTCTATGGTCCAAACATTACACCGACGACTGTTTCCTCAACTCCTGAAAATAATTGATCGATCTACCAAACAACAATTTCTGATGTTAGCCTAATTGTTCAAGTTCAGACAGGTAACATTAATCTTTCTCTCAAAATCGTTCAATTCTGTTAATGCATCAGTAAGTCAAGCCATGTGACTAATATATCAACTTCACATCGCTTCTTTTAGTAGGATGAAAATAATCGATATTTAAATTGTGAACAAATTATACAGAAAGCGATCAAAGAACAATCTTTCCACACAGCGCAGAGTTTATCTGGACACTTGCCAAACTTGTTATGAGATTCAATGGCGCACGTTACACTGCACAGACGAAGCTCTTACTTTATTTACATGATTGTGTCTGCATTAGTGAAAGCAGAGAGTGCAAAACTGCGTTGCAATGATAATATCTTCATCCTCGTGATCGACAGACTGTTCTTGTCTGCTTGCTTAATGCTCATCACAGCAACATTTAATGTGATGGGAATAGATACTAAATACTTTAAAAACATCTCATGATTCATTAATCTCAATAGCCTTAATAGTAAAAACGTATATTAGCTTTAGTAAAAGTATTCAGAGAGTTTTCACATATAATACATAGCTATTTCATATGCAAGCATGTGAGCCAATCACAGCAGTGGGCAGTTACACACAGCAGACACGACCCTTCAATCAGAGTTTTCAAATCAGAGGCTAAAATCAGGCTAGGAAAATGCCTTTTATTTCTAAATTATGACTATTTTTGATCTAAAAAAATATTAACATTATAAGGGCAACCCAGGAAACATTATAAAATAATAAAATAACCCCATGTCAGGGGACCTTTAAAGAAACTATAAAGAAACTGCTGTTAAGTGTTGAAAGCTAAAAGAAAAAGTTATAGAAGTTTAAGTTTATTATTATTAAAAATACATTAAAATACTATTTTTAAATTTTACATGAAATTTATTTTTCAAATAATGTTTCACTCTCAGAAAATCAAAGCCATAAACCTAAACTAGTTGTGTTCCAAATTAAATTCCAAAGTTTTGCAACTCTCAGCTGAAGTAAAAAATTCGTACAAAAAAACAAAAGGTCAAATTTTTCATCAAAAAATGACTGGACAAAAACTTTTTGAGGCTTGGGCTGTGGAGAGTTGTGCGGTGAGACGAAACTTAAAATCTATTGAAAAGTATTTTTAAATTTGAAGCACTTATCCTGGAGTTGGTTCACCTTCCGCCTCATTTATCAAATGGATGATGTCTTACCACGTCACTCTTAGTGGTATAGACTCTGTCTGCCAGACTCTCAATGGCGATCCACTTGACTGGCATCTTAGAGATGCGCCCTTGTCTGTAGTAGTCCCCATTATAGATCTTCTTAGACAGGCCAAAGTCAGCCACACACACATTCATGTTCTCATTTAACCTGGTTAGCAGAGAGGGGAAGAAAAAACTCAAATCAATACTGCATGTCCATATCTGTGAGTAGCACATGTGTGTGTGTGTTTATTTCACCCACATGCAGTTTCAAGCTGCTAGGTCTCTGTGAATGAAGTGTTTGTCACTCAGGTACTCCATTCCTCTGGCGATATCCGTCATGAACTTCACCAGCATCTGAGAGGGCAGATACTACACACAGGAGAACAGATATTTCAGATCCTTCAAACAGTAATGACTTTGGTCTTCAAACTGCTGCAGAAAGCTAATCTTCCAATGTGATGTAATATTTGTCATTAGATGTTGTTGTGTGTTCAGAGCGTGACAGACAGGTGGCGCCAGAGACTTGCTCTGACCTCAGACACGTCCATTCACAATAACAAAAATGATAGACCAGTGGGCGTTAAAAAACACTTTGTGGTACAACATGTCCCTGAGACGATGTATTGTGAGCGTGTGCCAGACGTCTGTCCTTTAGAGGAACTCAATTTATGATGGTAAAGGAGTTTCCCAACTCTAACCATGAGAATGTGCCTCAAATCAAACTGAGTTTGATCTTGACAGAATCATTCACTGAGAACGGACTCGCTTCACAGAGTTTGCATTCATACTAAAACAAGTCTTTTTTTCTTAATGGTTACACCATCGCTTGTAGTAACCATTGAAAAAAAAGACTTGTTTCAGTAGCGCTGGTGCTGGATAGGATCGGCTGTATCACAGATGTGTCTGGATGAGCCAATGTTTCAAATCTAGAGCATAATAAACAAAATATTTAACTGTTTATTTCTGAATAGTTCAGAAAACCCTCATTTACTCACAAAAAAACACAGCATGAACAAAGAAAGTCATGCCGGTTAAGGTGACATGAGGACAAGTAAATAATGACAAAGCTATTTTTATTTTAAAGGGAACTTCCACTCTTTCAGGTTAAGGTTTGAGTCTCTCTTCTCTCCAGTGTGTGTGTGTGTGTGTGAGCTCACCACAGGAGTGTCTCCCAGTCTGGAGTACAGCAGGTAGCTGTGCAGGTCTCCATGCTTCATATAGGGCAGAATGACAACAGGAGACGGATAGCCTTCACTCTCCACTGTCTGCAGACACACACCTATCACACAAACACAAACACATTTCCTGAAGACCGCGTCAGTCTAACGGCTCAGTAAAGTAACAGCACACGTCTCCTCATCAAACTGCCCAACCCATTCATGTCTGCAGGACAAGACACACATTAAAGTTCTTAAAGGAATAGTTCACTTTTCAAAAAACTTCCTGATAATTTACTCACCCCATGGCATCCAAGATGTCCATGTCTTTCTTCTTCAGTCGAAAAGAAATTAAGGTTTTTGATGAAAACATTCCAGGATTTTCTCCATATAATGGACTTCAATGGGGTCCAAACGGTTCAAAAGACAGTTTCAGTGCAAACTGTTCAAAGGGCTTTAAATGACATCAAAATGAACAAATCTTTTTCTGAGTCAATTCGTTCATTGAATGAACCAAATGACACAAAAAAAGATTTGATTTTGATGAACGAGTTTTGAACAGGAGAGTCACACAGAACAGAGCAAGGCGACCATTTGAGCTTATAAAACTTAAACTTTGTTATTTATTTATTAAATGAGCGATCGTTTCACTTGATAAGACCCTTATTCATCGTCTGGAGTCGTTTAAAGCCCTTTGAACAGTTTGCACTGAAACTGTCTTTTGAACCGTTTGGTTCCCATTGAAGTCCATTATATGGAGAAAATCCTGGAATGTTTTCATCAAAAACCTTAATTTCTTTTCGACTGAAGAAAGAAAGACATGGACATCTTGGATGACATGGGGGTGAGTAAATTATCACCAAAAGTTTTTTTTGTCCTACTACTCCTTTAACCTCCTTACCCAAATTTGAACATATTGGTAAATAATTGTAATAACTAAAGCTACTAATAAGAACATAGCCCATGACATGGATTTTTACGATCTAATCAAATCCTGAAGCAAAAACAAATCAAATCTTGTCCTGCATTATTTCACACTGAATATTATGTTCTACCTCGACACAAAAGCATGACCATAATCAAGGAGGAGACGCCAGACGGTCATGCTTTTGTATTGAGGTACAGACACGTCTCATTGGCTGCGGATAAATCCCAGACGGGGACGACCAAAGATGTGCAGCCAGACTGAAGGAAAACATGAAGATCGACCACGCCAACGGAGAAAGCTTTGTAAATAAGAGGACCCTGTAGACGAGCGGGGCTTAGGTCAGGACAAAAAAAAAGTTTTATTCATAAGCAGAGGCACAGATCAAAACTTTATATTTTGAGCTAATTCAATTCAATACTTTACAGTCCTGTTCCGCATGTACATACTTCAGTACTTATTATAGCAATTACAATAACTGGGTTATGACCATAGATTGTAAAAAATATGGACGTATTGTCCGTGACGTCACCAAGAGCATGTTTTAAGCCCAAAGTGGGCGGAGCCAGATGTCGCCATCTTGGCAGCGCCACTCCTGGATAAGTGAAAATGGGCAAAGAGCGAATTAGCTGAGGTGACGCTAGCAGACAAAGCAGTGACATCAGCGGCAATCCACCTGTCACTCAAGCGGCCACGCCCTTAATTATGCAGAACTTTAAGTCTTAATATATTTTAACAGATGAGTTGTAAAAAAAATCACCCCCTCACAGCTGTCATGAAGGGCAAAATTAGCGATATAGACCAAAACCAATTATTGTACCAGGCTGTAAACCTGTTGTTTTTCTGCTGTAAAGTTGAGCATTTTAACATGAGAGTCTATGGGATTGACTCTCTTTTTGGAGCCGGTCTCTGGTGGCCAGTCAATGAATTGCAGTTTCAGTCACTTCCATGTTGGATTCAAAAGAGACACCAGATGGTTATAACTAGGTACTAACCCTGAACTTAACCCTAAACCTAATATTAACCTATGTACAGGTAGTTACCTTAAATTACCAGTACTTTCTTGGAAACTGTAAAATTAAGTGTAACCCAGTTTTTACAATCTCTAAGACACATTTCTCAATACTTAGGTCACTTTTTCAACTCTTCACTCAGTGATCACAACAGCAGTCTATGTGGGCTAAACTCTGGATCATTTATCATTGCTTTGGCACAAATGCATTCAATGACAACATCTTTCAAATTACATCACCTCTTTCCTCACTTAGACACAAACACCACCAAAGCCCAATCTAACAATTTGCATGTTCGCATACTCTTTCAAAACCATTACACTTGAGTTCAAAACCTAGCATAATACAAGACAAATTCACTACATTTCTACAGTAATACCGTATTGAAATATATTCTAAGTCTAAACAATTAAATAGTATCAAAGCAATGTATCTGATGTATCACAATTCAGGTTGGGTATCGTTTGAATTTGAACGATACTGATTCCGAATTTCGATTCCTTGTTTCGATTCCGGTTCCTAACGATTCTCGATTCTGATTCTTTTAAGAGGCAGGGTCAAAAAAGTTTAGCTAACCTTGCTAACCAACGGTCTTTCTGAAGGAAATACTCCTTCTGTCACAAATTTTGCATTTTGCCGAGATTTCGTTATTTTTAGAAAAGTGAAGCCACACTTTGGACCGCCGACGTAAGCTACTCATGTTCGATTCACGCGGTCATGCCAACACTTCTGGTAGATGCTTCTTCGTTGGTTCGTCGGTTTCTTCTTCCGGTCGGCGGACTGTGAATATCGAAACTAGGAATCGAAATTTTAACTTTTGAACGATTCTGGGAAAAGCGAAAAGTTAGTCCCGGTTCTAATTGGATACTCGATTCTCGATACCCAACCCTAATCACAATTCAATTTCAACTCTAGAAACACTTTGTACTGTAATGTAAACATTACATTAGACTGTGTAACAAACCGCAGTCAAGTATGAGCAGTAGAGTGTCATAAAGACATTTTTGTAAAGACATTTTACCAAAGAAAAAGTGTTGAGACATCTATGAAACGTTTTGGTAGTTTGAGTGCATTTTGAATGTGAAATGAATTGCTGGTCCAAGTTGAAAGTTGCTTAGGAGAATTGTGTGAAGAGTTTTCAGTATTGACAAATGTGTCTTAGCGATTATAAACCATCTCCTGTTACTGTATTTAGGGGAAATGGAGGGAAAGAGCAAAACGTTCATGTAGGTTTATGTCAGGAGATTGTTTAGTGTTTTACTGAAAGTGTGACCCACTAACCTAGAAGCACGCATGACATTCTGATGGTCGAACTCCTTCATGCACGCCGCTTCTCTCAGGAAATCTTCCATTTCTGTACGAGTGCAGATAGCAACTGACCAAAACACAGCGGGAGAATGACGTTAGTCGGATGGAAATGATTGCACGTGTGTTCAGAGATGCTGTCTGTGTTATTGACTCACTTTTCATGGTCTTCACTGCCACTTTGAGCACAGAGTCCTCCTGAGTGAGTGAACCCTCCATAACAGAGCCGAACTCACCTGCACACACACACACACAGAAGCCTTTATCTGATCTGATCGGTGAGTCCGGACAATACAGATCACAGATCCGTACAGCAGTCATGTAGCGCTCACCTTCCCCGAGTGTTTTTCCCAGCGTTAGCTTGTGTCTGTCCACCATCACGTCCTGTAACTTTTGTTTGAGCTCATCGCTGATCCCCAGAGAGTTTACTGAGAAAACAACGAGACACCTGAGAGATTAGCATCAGTTTTCAAAGCCTCTTTGAGAGCGTTTTCAACATCATGCCATTCAAACAAAATAGTCCTATTCTTTAGAGAGAATATTGTCTTTGACAATAACAGTTTCTCTCTGTATTGTAATACAATCACCAAGTGACACACTATCAACCAAAGTGAGTTAAAGGTGATATCTGCTGGCACTAAATGCATGATAACTGTTAACTTCGACTTATTTCAAGTGTTTTCAAGTGGTTCGGAAGAACTTTCTCTTACATGATGTGTAAGGTTTGCTTATTGTGTTACCTGGAGACAAATAGATGTTTGTTTTATTTCTGATGACAATGTGAGGTATGTTTAAAATGATTGAAAGTTAAATGTCTTGTACGAAAATGATTAATGTCACTAACAGAGAATTCAAGGTATTACATAAAAATAATATTCAAATTATAATAATGAACAAAATAACAATAATGGTACAAGATATTCTGGTGGTCTGAGATCCAAAAGTGGATTAAGACCTGATTAACGATACAATGAAGCAAAAGGAAACGGTATGGAGCCCGTAAAGGGACAAGGCGAAGAAAACAATATGAGATGGAGGAAAAAATATTTGATCTCTCACAAATGTTTGGCATTTTGTGAGTTTGTGAATCCCTAAAATGACTTGAACGGTTCGGTTCTGTTATTTTGGGTTTTATAAACTGTGGTTGTTGCTCTGTCAATATTTAGGCAGCATTTTTCATATTATCTCCTGTGTGATTAAAGTAAACAGATTTGGCTTGCCGTTTAGGATGAAGGACTTCGAGCTCACTCTAAAGAACAGAGGAACTAGCTGAACTATGAACTCTAAATGAAGAATGTGATTTGCGATAGAGCGAGAGAAACTGCGTTTAGCAGAAGTGTGTGCGCGGCCAAAGAGAAGTCTAAAAGAACCCTATGATGTTGCAAGAGTGTTTTGCTCTACAAATGAACCCGAATGGAAATCAGGATAGAAAAAGAGCAAAAACAAAATGTTATGGAGCTTGTCCAGATGACATAAACCCTCCACCCTTTACTACTGCTCAAAACAAGCTCACACTCATATGAACACCACCATGACCATCCTCTCACTATCTCACAACACATGACGTCAGGCTTCCCTGGAAATCTCTGGATCAGACACCGGACCTTGAGATAATGCAGATGTTTCGACTCTAGAGCAACACTCAGCTTTTGTTTCAGTGATTTAGCTCATGACAGCACTGAGATATGCATGTGAGTTATAGCCAATCTTTGTAAATAATGGAAAACATCTCATTTACTTTCAACTCATTCTCAGGACAAAAGTTGCAGGAAATATACAAAAAAAATCTACATGCCAGCGCACATATATTCAAACGCGCAATCATGCATACCTATAGAATGAACTCTTAATATGCATGTGCACGCTATCAGCGTTCTCACAGGTTCACGTTTTTAAAGTTTGCATAGGGGGAACTAAAGAGTTTTCTGTTAGAGCGGTGTCGTGTTAGCGGCCCCTAAGTTAATAACTAATGATCGTTGCAACAGAAGAAAATCAATTAAAACTAACTTAACTGGAAACTAACTTTATTTTAGAGCTGCCATAAAGCCAAACCAATCTGTTACTTTAATTTATTATTTACCTATTATCACTGTAAAGCCGCTTTGGAACAATCCACATTGTTAAGAGCGCTATATACATGAAGATGACTTGCCTTGACTGGGTCAACATAGTTTGTTCATTCCTGTCATATTTTGTTCATTCCAAACATTCCTTTCTGAAAATGTAGTCCTAACCCCACCCGCATCCCTTTCCTACCCCATCCGCATCCCCATCCCTACCCCCATCCGCATCCCATCCCTATATCCATCCCCATCCCTAAATCCATCCCCATCCCTACCCCCATCCGCATCCCTTCCCTACCCCATCTGCATCCCTTCCCTACCCCATCCGCATCCCCATCCCTATATCCATCCCCATCCCTACCCCCATCCGCATCCCCATCTCTACCCCATCTGCATCCCCATCCCTATATCCATCCCCATCCCTATCCCTACCCCCATCCCTACCCCTATCAGTATCCACATCCCTACCCCATCCCTATTCCATCCCTATTCCTACCCCCATCCCTAACCCTATCCCATCCCTATTCCCACCCCCATCCCTATCCCCATCCCTACCCCATGCCTATCCACACCCCCATCCCTATCCCCATCCCTGACCCCCAACCCTATCCTACCCCCATCCCTATCCACACCCCCATCCCTACCCCCATCCCTATCCACACCCCCATCCCTATCCCCATCCATATCCCCACCCATATCCCCATCCATATCCCTACCCACATCCGTATCCCCATCCCTGCCCCATCCTACCCCCATCCCTATCCCTACCCCATCCCCATCCGTACCCCCATACCTACCCCATCCCTATCCCCATCCCTACCCCCAACCCTACCCACATCCTCATCTGTATCCCCATCCCTATCCCCATCTTTATCCCTACCCTATCCCCATCCGTATCCCTACCCCATCCGCATCCCATCCCTATATCCATCCCCATCCCTATCCACACCCCCACCCTAATCCCTCATCCCTACCCCCATCCCCAACCCTATCCCCATCCTTACGTCCGATCCCTATCCCTACGCTTCATCCCTATCCCCCAACCCAACTCACAACTTATACCTAAAATCAGAGGGAAATGATGGTAAATAACACTGATGTAGAAGCACTTAACTCTGGTTGTCAGACTAAGGGTGTACTCACACTAGCCAGTTTGAACCGTGCCCGAGTGCGTTTGACCACCAAAGCGCGGTTCGTTTGACTAGTGTGAGTGCTCCGAACCGTGCCCGGGCGCGGCTCGATTGGCCGGCCCTGGCCCGCTTGGAAGAGGTGGGCCAGAGCACGGTTCAGTTGGACTCGGCGCGGTTCGCATGCAGTGTGAGCGCTAACCGTGCTGGAGCACGGAACAGGACGCGTGACGTGCAAACCTCCTCATACGAGCAGCACGATTTCGTGAAAATTTTCGCGACACATCTGTTTAACAACAGGCTGTGAGAGGGCAGTGGACCAAACGACACCAAATTATCCACAAAGAAAACAGAGCGATGGACTTCATTGTGTTCCGTTCAGAGAGCGCCGCTCTTCTTGTTTATCCCGAAACCGTCGCACCATAATGACGTAAGTGTGCTCCGGCACGAATGTTGAAACCCTATGTGAGTGCAGGCCAGCGGAGGAGGGGGACAATCGTACTTGGGCCCGGTTCATGGCAACCGTGCCTAGTGTGAGTACACCCTAAGCTTGACATAAACTTGACATAACTTTTCCCTCAAATCTGATTGATTGATTGGAATGTTGTTCCAGGATCGACAAAGACGTCAATCCAGGAATATGTTGCACTTGGTGAAATCAGGATCTTCATGTGTTTTAGACAATCAAAGTGAGGACAAAGAGAGTAAATTGTGACATTATGTCCGGTCCTCTCTTTCTGAGACCCCTTTAAATGCCTGTTTTAAGGGGGCCAAGACTTGATTTTAGGGATAAGGTTATAACTAGGTGAAGGGTAGGTGTAGACACTTAGTTGTGATGGGTAGGATTAGGTAAGGAGAGATTGCAGAGATTGCATTGTGTCAATGAATGTCCTCACAAAGATATATGTGCAAGAATGTGTGTGTTGGGTTCTGTCAGGTTTTAAAGCCAACACCCACTTATCATGTTTCTATATTATTATAAAAATGTTTTTCCTCATCTGTTGGTCTCTCAGGTTCACTTCTCCCTCTCTCTATCCAGTTTTGTTGCTCCTGCATGCTGAGGCACGTCAGTGTCATTCTGTCCCTGTCAGTAATTGATCCAGCAGTTTGAGGGTGAAATGTGATGCCAGGTTATGAGTGCATGCTTATTTCCTTCAAACCTCTGCCAAACAACAATGAACACATCTCAAGTGTTCTCAGAAGCAAGGTTGGCTGATCTTCTTTCATGAAGTACTCTTGAGACCATTAACTTACAAATGTTCTTCACATCATCATGAAATTATGCATTTTATGACAGTACGTTTCTGAGAGTAATAGCACTGCTTACAAGACAGCAAAATAATAGAGTTACAGTTTGTTTTAATCTTCAGTCTGTGCAAATGTCATGTTGACACTTTTCTGTCAGGTGAGTGTGAGAGTCAGTACAACACAACAGAGTCTTTTCTTTGTAAAGGCGACAATGGGACGATATAAAATTTTACAGTGTAAAAGTAAAAGGGAGATTTTCAAAACCTACAATTTAGCCAGCAGTATAAGTTTGCCCATCTATGACGTGGAGATTGAAGCCAATCTAAGACTTTCATTGATCCATTGTTGACCAGGTGTTCCTGTTCTACTTACAGCTTCATGTGCCAGTAGAGACTCAGAATCAGACAGTTTCATGAACGGCTAGAGAAAAACAAACTCACGTGTAGCTTCTGTCGTGCGTCGGCTGTACGTGCGACGAGCTCGGTATCGAACCACGAGTTCACCGCTCTCCATCATGGGTTCAAATGCCTCGCTGTACAACAAACACACAAACATACATCTTTCACATCAAACAGAAATCAGATATTCCACATTTTCTCCTCAATTACTTTTACTAAAAACAATGATGCCTGACCCCATGTAATCAAGATTGTGTCGCAATTAAAACGCATGTCCTATGTAAGGTTATGAGTGGATGATGGTGCTTATTTCCACCATCTCAGGCCATTGGCAAAGAAACACTCTGGACAGATGACCAGTCCATCATAGTGCTATTACACACAGACACACACTTACATTCAGACTTACAGCCTCTGACAATTAATGTCTCCAATTACCCTGTGCTGCATTGTCTTTAAAGGGTACATATCATGCTTTTAAATCATTCATTTTTACTTATAAATCATACATTTGTGGTCTATATAAAGCATAACTGCAATGCTTGGGTCTGAATTCCTCATTATTATAGCTCCACAGGCCCCTTTTCTACCCCTTTTCTGATGTGCTTCTCTGAGCAAGTCGTTTCAATGCGGCCCTTTAAATAAAAAGGCGTACCGTCTTACCCCGCCCGCTCTCCAGGTCGCTGAGTTCACAGTCAGCTCAACTCTCCACGTTTGGCCATTATTGTAGTTTGATAAGAGATACGATTACTATAGCTTCAAAGAACATTTTTATTCACACGTTAACAAAATGTCAACAACGGAAGACTTGTCCACCAAGCCAGAGCGAGCGATTTGAAAAAGATGACGACGAACCGTCTTCATATGGAGGCAGGTAACGTTATGTAAGTTAACTATGTTGTGTTATTAGTGAAAGTCGACTATTTCTCTTGTTAAAACAAGCACACTGACAAGATAAATGACTGCGGTCTGATCTTACCACTAAAAATCTGTATTGATAATAAAATGATAACTTACGTTTAGAAAGCATCAGGAAACACAGCAGCTAAATGATAGAAGTCGATCGGCAAACCCTTCTGTATACTGGCTGAGGTTGTTGAAGTGGGGATGGTCACTACATCCAACAACCGAACATTTTGACTAACCCTCTCGTAACTTCTGCATCATTGAGCTTGAACTACAAAATCGGAGCGAGAAATAATAATGGCGGATTGCTGGAAGTGTTGGACCAGAAGTCAATGTCCTTATTTGTCAGTTCCACTGCAAATATGGTGACGTACTTGTTCAAAAAACGTCATAGACAACAGAAAAATCTGAACAGGTTGAAAAATATGACCAAAACAGAATATAAAGATATAAATGAAGCACCTGAAGAGAATAATTTCATCTTTTCTGTACTTATAAACACTCCAAATATACAACAAAATGCATTTAAGGGCTAAAAAAGTGGATTTTGCATGATATGTCCCCTTTAAGAGGACCTATTATGCCCTTTTACAAAGTCTTTTGGGCTCTACTAAAACAGGTTTCATACTTGAATGTTAAAAAATGATTGTCAACCAGTGGATCTCTCAGCTGAGTGAGTAGAGGCAGGGCTCATTTGCATATTTATAGAACCACGTATACTAAATGAGACAAGGGTGTCAAGTTACATTCAAGATATTATAAGGCATAAAGACATTTTATTCAAGGAACAAAAAAACATTTAAATGTGTTATTTCGGTGATTGACAATTAGACAATTGACTACAGAGGGACTTTAACAAAGCATAGTAGCATTTTAAAAAACTTAAATTTTTAATCAGTCAATCAGTTTCCTGACATTTTTCAGTTACGTTTAATAGTAGCTTTGACATCTTTGCTGTCAGAATCCTGAAAAGAAAATAAACCACAGAAAATGTGAGTGGCCACTGAATGGCAAAGACAGAAAAAGCCTCATCAGCACCCACCCGAAGCGCGTCTCCTTCCGCCTCAGCCTGGTCACGTACACAGCCAAGAGCACGGCTAGAGCGACAGCGACGGCGATGGCCATCACCACGTACCACCAGTGCCAGGAGAACGCCGGAGGACCCGAGAGGCCTGAAGCAAAAAGACAATTGTGTCCATTTACACTTGATTATAAAGAGGAAAAACATGCAAGCACTGATATGTGTGTGTATATGTTTCAAAACCTAGCAAACATTTCCATCTCTACAAAGCTACAAATGCCCCGAATCAGAATATCTCACTAAGTCTCCCCGTTAGAGAAATTAACTGTGAATAAGAGTGTGTCATATATAATAGTGATCAGTGTTGGCAACTTAGTCACTAGATTAGTACATTTCCCAAAATTCAACTAGCAACAAATCTAGCGACTTTGTGGCCTGCTGGTAAATGTAGTCAACGATACTGTGTTTCATCCTCTTGTCCATTGTCTGACAGAAAATACATCAGATCAGCTTTATTGGACGATCCAAAATTCAGCATAAAGATCTGACAGTTGGCAAATTAAAAGCTATGTTAGCATTTAGCTACTTTTTGAGCAGGCTTTAGCTACTTTCCATTGAAAATAGTTGGCAACACTGTCCCTGATGGTGATTGATTTAATGAGTTGTCCTACTCAGAGTGCAACGACTTCTCATGGTCAGTCATTTCCTACAATCCTATTCCGACAAAATCAAAAAACCTCTAAACATAAGCCTCAAATATGAATGCACTGAGATCACTATTTCTACAGCTCTTCTACCGGATGATAGGGAATTTAGCTTGACATCATTCTTCTTCCTGAGAAATCCAAGTAACGAAACTTGCTTTCTGTTCCCGATGCATTCATGAACTCAAGATTATTATAATGCACTGCTAGCTGGATTTCCTGTAGTTTCTATAAATCAAAATGCAGAAGTTCTTACCAGTTCTGGAAAATCAAACTAATCATTGCTGCATGGCCACGGGCTCTGAATATAAACTTGAATATATGAATATAACTTTATTTCTTTCTTTATTCATTGATTCATTCATTTATTACCATCTCTCCTCTTGTGGCACACTTAGCAAATGGTTAGACAGATTTTTAAACAGGTCTGAAATCTGCTGTAGTGTGAGCGA
This sequence comes from Hybognathus amarus, assembly GCA_030378365.1. Classification (NCBI taxonomy): domain Eukaryota; kingdom Metazoa; phylum Chordata; class Actinopteri; order Cypriniformes; family Leuciscidae; genus Hybognathus; species Hybognathus amarus. The sequence goes on along the minus strand of JAQIUQ010001034.1, from coordinate 161,961 downwards.
CTAGTTATTAGAAGAGGATGCATGACTTCATACTGCATAGTGTTGTGTGTGTGTGTGTGTGTGTGTTTGTTCAGTTGGTCACTGGTTGAATTAGCACATTAAATGACCTCAATGCAAGATGTCCATATTTGCAACAGGGTGTTTTCTTCTAGAAGTCTCCGTTTCTCTTTAAACACGCCTCCCACTCAACATAACTCCTCACATCTGTCTGTAAATACTTTCCTTTCATTTCTGTTCCTTTCTTTCCTTAATTTGTCTTTTTCTTCCTCTTTTTCTGAGACAGCAACAGCAAACGGAAAACATTTCAAGAAGGGCACAAAATAAGGGAAGTCCACTTCATATCTTGTGTGGGTTTGGATTTCTTGAGGCACCAAATCACATGTACAGCATGTTTGAAATCACTTTAACATTTTGATTAACCCACACGAATGTAAAAAGGTTTCTTTCAGGGTTAGGTTACGGTAGAACAAATAGAATTAGATCAATATGAAAAGACTAAAAGTCAATGGGAAGCTCCCTCACTCACCTCTGGATTGCCCGGTTTCTGCAAAACATTGCAAGAAAAGAGACCATTAATATTGAGTGGAAATGAGTATGTTAGATTATTGCCTGTCTGCTTTCATACCTGCATGAAAGAGCATGATGGTTTGGAGGGGCGTCCAGGGTCCCTGTCCTGCACCGGTGTTACGCACACACTCTGAAGGAAACATTGGACAGGGCGCTGAGGAGATTGACAAGCAGCTCTGTGTCCAAACCCGTGTCCACCAGAACCTGCCAGAGGAGACATATGCAGGCGAATCAGTGATATACAACAGCTGAACCCTGTGTGCGGTGTGTGCTTCATGCTGGGACCTGTGCTCTATCATCATCGGAGCACATCCAGTCTGAAACACCACTTGATGATGGCCAAGCACACACACACACACGCACACACACATAGCTGATGTGAATTCTCCGCCCCTCGTCAATATCAGGACCTCAGTTAGTAAATAAATATCAGTTAGTATTTCTATCACTCTTTTATTGATGGAACGGTGTTACATTGTGTGAGAGATTATTTGCTCCAAGTGAGAATGTTAGTGTGAAATTGAACACAGTATAGGACAATGTTGTTTTCAATAAAAAACATTTGCACAAAGCAAGCCGATCCACTTTTCCATGTTGATAAGAGCATTAAAATTAGGAAAAATAATGGGACTAAAAGAAATCAAGAGACATTTAGAATAGATAAAAATGAGCGATTAATCGCAAGTTAATTATGACATTAATGCGATTAATCGCAGGTTAACTATGACATTAATGCGATTAATCGTGAGTTAACTATGACATTAATGCGATTAATTGCAGGTAAACTATGACATTAATGTGATTAATCGTGAGTTAACTATGACATTAATGCGATTAATCACGAGTTAACTATGATATTAATGCAATTAATCGCGGGTTAACTATGACATTAATGCGATTAATTACAGAGTTAACTATGACATTAATGCGATTAATCACGAGTTAACTATGACATTAATGTGATTAATCGCGAGTTAACTATGACATTAATGTGATTAATCACGAGTTAACTATGATATTAATGCAATTAATCACGGGTTAACTATGACATTAATGCAATTAATCGCGAGTTAACTATGACATTAATGCGATTAATCAGGGTTAACTATGACATTAATGCGATTAATCACGAGTTAATTATGACATTAATGCGATTAATCACGAGTTAACTATGATATTAATGTAATTAATCGCGGGTTAACTATGACATTAATGCGATTAATCCGAGTTAACTATGACATTAATGCGATTAATCAAGAGTTAACTATGACATTAATGTGATTAATTGCGAGTTAACTATGACATTAATGTGATTAATCACCAGTTAACCCTTTAGGCGCCAGAGGTTTTTTCCAAAAACTTTAGATTTTGACATCTTAATTTCAAAAGACAATATCTTAAAAGTGAAACAAGATAGATACTTTTTGTAAATTAGAGAAATATTAAGCATGACCCAAAGTTTATGTAGGGATTAAATTTCCCCATCTAATTTGCATATTATGACGTCATATAGTGGCAGAAATCTTGGATTATAGAATTTTCATGAAAAGTCACATGTTTAAATGAATAAAATGCAGCACTTCTTCCCCCCAAAATGTCCATCACCTTCTGTATGCTATATGGCACAATACTGAATGCTCAGGTATATAGTAAATAATAACCAAACTGTGCAAATCATTACTAATAAATGGTAGAACAAACCATATGCATGTAGTGTTTGGCCTTTTGCTGTGGAGATTTTCCATTTCCTACGTGCAGTAGGCACTCTGATTCCATGTATGGGGCTTATATTATTTATATGACACACAAACACAAGTAGACAAGAGCTGTTTCAGTTCAAGAGATGACTCGTTAGGGCAAAGCGCAGCTCATAAGTGATGATAGGAGCAGCGCGATCACGGCCAGATCTACCTCGCGCGCGCGCACGTGAGTATGCATACTATTGCGACTCCCACCCTGCCTTCTGTACTATGAATACTTCGACCTCGTCTAACATACCCAGTGATAATAAACAAAGTCTCCACCACAATACTATCGCCGCGATCGACGAGAGACTGATGAAATGGCTCACTCTCACACTACTCTCGCTTTTGATCACACTGATTCAGTGTGCTGTAACTCGAACATTTTGTATAGAAACATGACGTTTTTTTGAGTCAGGGATGAAGTATGACATGTCTGCCATCCAGTGGAGGGGATGTCGAACGAAATCTGACACCCAATTTGACAAAATCGGCCGTTTTATTCAGTGACTGCATCTTGTCGAGTAAAACTTGACCGTGGCGCCTAGAGGGTTAACTATGACATTAATGCGATTAATCATGAGTTAACTATGACATTAATGTGATTAATCGTGAGTTAACTGACATTAATGTGATTAATCGTGAGTTAACTATGACATTAATGTGATTAATCACCAGTTAACTATGACATTAATGCGATTAATCATGAGTTAACTATGACATTAATGTGATTAATCGCGAGTTAACTGACATTAATGTGATTAATCGTGAGTTAACTATGACATTAATGTGATTAATCACCAGTTAACTATGACATTAATGCGATTAATCGAGAGTTAGCTATGACATTAAAGTGATTAATCATGAGTTAGCTATGACATTAATGTGATTAATCACTGAGTTAACTATGACATTAATGCGATTAATCGCAAGTTAGCTATGACATTAATGCGATTAATCATGAGTTAACTATGACATTAATGCGATTTATCGCAAGTTACCTATGACATTAATGTGATTAATTGCGAGTTAGCTATGACATTAATGCGATTAATCGCTGAGTTAACTATGACATTAATGTGATTAATTGCGAGTTAGCTATGACATTAATGTGATTAATCGTGAGTTAACTATGACATTAATGTGATTAATTGTGAGTTAGCTATGACATTAATGCGATTAATCGCGAGTTAACTGTGACATTAATGACATTAATGCGATTAATCGTGATTCAGTATTTTAGTCATTTGACAGCACTAGTTAAAACATGATCTTATGCAGAATATGCAGTTTGTACAGTATAAAACCATTATGTCAATGGTAGAGTTCCCATTTTTAAACATAAAATCCAATGTGTGTGTGTGTTTACAGTTACCTGTTCCACACTCTGCGCGCTGTACTCCATCATGTATCCCTTCAGTCGGCCGTTAATCCGTCCAGATGGTTCGGCCCATCTCAGGAACACTTCTGTTCCATTCACCACAACCGTCACATTGTCTGCGCGCCGAATCCAGAACTAAACAAACAAAATAACTAACATGATCAAAACTGTGTGACAGCGAGAGAAGCAACAGACGCAACATCTCCACTCTCCTTGCTGTGGATAAGGTGCTTAGATGCCCTCATTTCTCAGAGAATCATGCTCTCATTTCATTTATAAAGTTTACACTCATTCTTTTCACACACTCATTATTGCGTAGTACATTTAGATATGATCCTAAGCGAACACAAGTAGTGAATGGGTCTTTTTTGTTTATTATTTGTTTTGAAGCCATTATCTGTGCCTGTCCGAATCAGGTATTTGGCTAGGGCTCATCTTTATAACATATGAGAGATATACTGTAGCTTCACTTGAGAGTTCAAAATCTTTCAAAGAAAGTCTTTACTGAAGAGAGAGAGAGATGTGACAAAGGAAGACACTTACTAAAAACAAATCACGCATCAATATAGCACAAAATGTCATGTGTTTCTGTACCCTCAGAGTTATCTTCCCTGTCACTCAAAAATTACCAGATTTTTTATTTTATTTCAATGAAATGAATGTACTATATTTTAGTTTGATAATGTTTTTTTATTTCATATTTTTCTATTTTTAGGAGATTTTATGGTATTAAATCATATTTACTCTGTATTTATAATCCATTTATTCACTTTTTGAGAATGTGAATCATGACCGCTTTAGAGCACAGACGGAAGTTTGATCTCTTTTCAAACACACTTTTGACACTCGCTAAAGTGAAAATGCACAAAAATTCAAATGTTCAAGAAAATCAAAGCCTCACATTAGTGACACTTGTCCATCACCACTACACTTACCAGCAGATTTAATGGCATGATCTCTATTGATATATTAACTCATTATTACAATACATTTCCAAAATGAAAACTGCATGATGCCACTGACTTGTGATGTGATCATGCGACAACAATGTGAAAAATTGCACAAGGCCTAGTGTTGCACTGTTTAATCTCATCTTTATGAATAGATATAATAAGTGTCCTCTGCGGTATTCGGCAAGTGATAAGATTGTATTACATCTGAACATATTTCCACTTGATATATTCTGCAAAAGCGTAGCAAAGTTACTTTCTCTCGGTTTCTTTGTTGAACTCATTGCACTGCAGCCGTCTCTGTTTCTAATGCAGAAATAACAACACACACTGGCAACGGCCGCAGTAATGGGCTGGAAATAGCTCTGTGTGTGTGTGTGTGTGTGTGTGTGTGTGTGTGTGTGTGCCAACATCCCAGAACAGAAGTATCTTAGTATAAAACAGTTTCTTAGTATTTCTCTCTATTTCAGGTGTGATAGACGGCGTATTCTTAGTCGCTTCATCCTGTGAGTCGTCGTCCCTGTTTCGGAGACGTTGAGGAACATGGCGTGGCATGCAGATGATGTTATCAGGAGGGGTTTCACGTCTGATTGTTTCCACATGTGTCTCTGGCTCATGGCTGTGAAAACACACTTTCGTCAAAAGCGCTCTGCCTTCCTCTCCAGTTTCTACAGCCGAACCTTCTTGGAATTCCTCTTACATGTCCAGTACGATCAAGCAGACGGTTTAAAGAAACCAGGATACAGTACGGGGACCAGGATAAAAACTGGAAGGACCGATAGGGATTGTTGGATTGATCCGACTCTATTCATCGCTACTTAAGATGTAACCAGGCCATGTTTTACCAGTAAACCTCAGTCAGCATTATGATCTCTCTGCCTACGAGTCGAGTGTTTCTTTGAGCACATGTGCTGCATTACAAGGCCTGAACCTCAGTCTTAAAGCAATTAGTCACAAATTGCGTTGTTTACTGTTTGTGGTTGCATACGGTGTAAAATGTGCTTTCAGAAAGGTTTTCTTTGACTGTTCTCTCATGCAAGCTGTGTTTATCGGAAAATACACACTACAGAAAAACTCAGATGCCAATTAACCTTTTACTGCTTAATCCTGTTCTGTACACACACCTCAGCGATTCACGGGAGTGACAACCACATGCTACAACCGAATTAAAGGAGTAGTTCACTTTTAAAAAAAAACTGATAATTTACTCCCCCATGTCATCCAAGATGTCCATGTCTTTCTTTCTTCAGTTGAAAAGAAATTAAGGTTTTTGATGAAAATATTCCAGGATTTTCTCCATATAATGGACCTCAATGGGCCAGTCACCAGACGATGAATAAGGGTCTTATCAAGTGAAACGATCGCTCATTTAATAAATAAATAACAAAGTTTAAGTTTTATAAGCTCAAATGCTTGCCTTGTTCTGTTCTGTGATGCGCGTTGTGACTCTCCTGTTCCAACTCGTTCATCAAAATGAACGAATCTTTTCCCGAGTCATTTCGTTCATCGATTTGTTTGCAGTGAAACTGTCTTTTGGACCTTGAACCGTTTGGTTCCCAATGAAGTCCATTATATGGAAAAAAATGCTGGAATGTTTTCATCAAAAACCTTAATTTCTTTTAAACTGAAGAAAGAAAGACATGGACATCTTGGATGACATGGGGGGTATTCTTCTAAATATAACTAAATCAGCTAAATGGATTCGATAACGGTAAAACTCAACTGTTTAACTCTGAGGGAGTTGTAAAATGAGCCTATTTCCAAAAAAAAGTGCCACCATATTGCCACTATTGCCACCAATGGTCTCTATGGTCAACTTAGGCTTACGATGCTTTTGGGAAACGCAGCCCTGAACTGAACATCTAGTTGTAAATGCCGTACTTGAACACGTACGGGCAAGAGAAACACTGTAAATGCATAAATGTAAATAACTGGTCCACTACTTTAACTTTTATAGTGTTTATATCTTGTCCAGCACTGGTGGAGACGAGCAGATGTGATTATGATTATGTAAGTTCAGCTCACAGGTTTAAGCTAATCTGTTCAAATAGAAAGTGCCAAACTAATTTTGTTGGGATATCAACGATCAGCTTGTTCTCTCTCTCTCTCTCTCTCTCTCTCTCTCTCTCTCTCTCTCTCTCTCTCTCTCTCTCTCCTTGGGCAATGTGGGACTCTGGGAAACTAGCAAAGAGTATGTTTTTTCTTCCACACAAACCCCCTCCTCTTTTTCCTGTCCTATCCATCACAGCATTCCTCTGCCCCATTCACTTTTCCCACAGTGTGTGCATGTCTGTATTTCATTCCTTCTTTTTTGGGAGGCGGCAAGAATAAATCAAAGGTCATGTGAGGTCAGGGCAGATGAGACAGGGGCCGCTACATGAAACGGGGAGGAACAGGAACCAGTGTAGCGTGTTTGGAAAGCAGGAACATCTTTCTGGAAGAGAGTTTGTAGGATTATTAGAGCAGGAGATTAAATAAACGTTTGCTCCGAGTTTGTAGCTCAAGTGAGATGGTGTTGTTCTCGGTTATATTAACTTTGTCTAAGATGTTTCTAATAAAATGTTGTTGTTGTTTTTTTTTGGGGGGGGGGGTGTCTCTTCAGAAGACTTGGACTAAACCGCTCCATTCATATGGATTCGTTTTACTGTGTATTTATGAACTATTTGAAGCTTTGAAGAGTTTGGTTGTGTGGACTTTCAATGGATGGGAAAAAATATCAGAAAATGACATCATGACTTTTGCGTAAACATACACGGCAATTTCAAGTCAAGTGGCGTGTTATCTATACACATTTTGAGCTATCCGCGTGTATGTCTACGTCGTTAAATGTCCGAGTGATTCCGCTTGTATGTACACACCGTTAAATGTCCGAACGAAACGAAGCAAAATGTAGATCTACATCAGGGGAGCGATATTTTTTTCCTAGGATGGTAGGGGAAGACTCATAAATGATATTAACCCCAGTGACGGATAGGTTTAAGGAGGGGGTTGAGGTAGGTCATATATTTATATATACAGTAATGTAACGTTAAATCAACGCCGTTCATAAATACGCTGAAAAGCGATTATGCGTGTTGATAGCACGCCAAAAATGGAAATACGAATTGTACGTGTCATACATACGCCATTTCATGCGATCAGTCTGGAAAATATATAAAAATAACAGAAGTCTTCCGGGCAAATATGTATCCTGCAGTACATGATATCACATATTTTAAACGTGGTATATACCAACACATAACCCGCATCTAATTTGTGATTTCCCTTGTGGGGAGAAAGATTGAGAAAAGCAGAACAAAAAGGCATTTGAAAGCGAGTCCACCACCCTAAACACACTAATAACCAAAAACAACACACACAGCATATAAACACACACACCCCAGTACAGCCATCCACGACCAAAACCCTCTCCTGGAAAAACTGAACCATTTCCTTCTCTCCTCCATCAGTCCTGTCTCTTCGCCCGTCCCACACACTGACGTCAACTACACACTGGAGACGGAAAAGTCCAATAAAAGTAAATATGGTTAAATTACAAATAAGACCAACATGAGATGGCATTACAAGCCCATTTTACATCCATATAATGTATGGTGTGTGTCAGTGTCTGTAACACACTCCTTGTGTACACTGTTCTCGACCAGACGCGAGTGGACGCGGAGCCAAGTGTGTTGGAACAAGTTCTGGAAAACCCGGAGCGGAGTATTATAGAGCAGTGTCTGTCGCTACACTCACAAGCTGGACGCCTCGACTTCTTTTGGAAATGTGTTTATTGCTACAGAACAAGTATAAAAGTGGACAGATGTTGGACGAACAGTAAGTTCACGTGTAATCACAGTTATGATTAACCGCAGACTCGTTTCTATGGAGCACACAAATGTGTGAGAACGCCGGAAAGGATGCGTTTTACAATGCACAACTAAACCTATGATGTGTCTTAGCAAAAACACAGTCAACTATGATTTCACAAGTTCACACTTACAAATAATTGGATAGAGTAAAAGAGTATGGTTATTTGGCGTGCTCTCCAGAGTTGGGATAGGAACTAGCCAACAGTGAGGAGTCGCAGGGATGCAGAAATGACTGTCAAGGAGACGGAGGTGAGTCGGCTGTGTATATATATATATATTAGAGCTGGGACTTTAACGTGTTAATTAATTACACAAAAAAATTAACGCATTTTAATCGCACTTATTTTTGCACCGCGGAACATTTCTCACTGGATTAGTTTCGGCGGACCGATTATGCTGGAGCACCAACTCAGCGTAGAGTCTTCAGACAACTAAACAACAAACCACAGTAAACATGAACGAAGAAGCTGACGAGACAGCTTTGGTTGGCCCCGTGGATGGGAAATTTTGTTATAAAAACCAACAAATGGAAGCGTCATTAAGAGCAGGGTTGTGTGCAAGCTATGCAACAAGGAATTCGCATATCACAAGTTTCACCTCAATGCAAAACATATACAATTGCACTGGTCTGTTGAACTTGGTTGAACAAAAATAAACAATATTTTGTTGCTTAAGTTTATGTATTCAGTCATTATTCAATGGTATACTAAAAATCCATGTGAAAAAAAAATCTCACTGTTCTCAGTTCAAATATTTATGCAATTAAAATGCGATTAATTTCGATTAATTAATTACAAAGCCTCTAATTAATTAGATTATTTTTTTAATCGAGTCCCGGGCCTAATATATATATATATATATATATATATACACAATATCGATAAAAGTTTAAGATCGATAAGATTTTTTAGGTTTTGTTATGTTTTTTAAGATTTTTTAAAAGAAGTCTCTTCTGCTCACCAAGGCTGCAATTTTTTGATAAAAAATACACAAAAAACACAGTAATATTGTGAAAATATTTTTTATGTTAATATATATTAAAATGTAATTTATTCCTCCTTCACAAATCACTCTAATATGATGATTTTATGCTCCAAAAACATGTTTGATTATTATCCATGATGAAAACAGTTTTTTACATTTTTATTTCAGGATTCTTTGATGAATAGAAAGTTCAAAAGAACAGCTTTTATCTGAAATGGAAAGCTTTTGTTACATTAAACACTACCCTTTAAAAAGTTTGGGGTCAGTAAGAATTTGTATTTATTTTTGGGGGAAATAAATAAGAAATCAATACTTCTATTCATCAAGGATGAGTTACATTGATCAAAAGTTACAGTAAAGACATTTATAATGTTAGAAAAGATTCTAATTAAATAAATGCTGTTCTTTTAACTTTCTATTCATCAAAGAATCCTGAAATAAAAATGTAAAAAACTGTTTTCATCATGGATAATAATCAAACATGTTTTTGGAGCATAAAATCATCATATTAGAGTGATTTGTGAAGGATCATGTGACACTGAAGACTGGAGTAATGATGCTGAAAATTCAGCTTTTTTTCAGAGGAATAAATTACATTTTAATATATATTAACATAAAAAAAGTCATTTTAAATTGTCATGATATTTCACAATATTACTGTGTTTTTTTTGTGTATTTTTTATCAAAAAATTGCAGCCTTGGATAGCAGAAGAGACTTCTTTTAAAAACATAAAAAATCTTACCGATCTTAAACTTTTGACCGGTAGTGTATATATATAGTATAAGTAGGTAGATCATTGTAACGTGCTCCTCCCAAACTTTGTTAATAAAACATAATTTTGTGTTGATGTTCACAATTGCTTCATCTGGATATTAAGGATATTATACTGAGAGCTAATTGAGCATTTTAGCAGAAGTGTCCTGTGAAACACCATCCCATGTGTCTCTTATATCTCAGACTCTATGTCTATGATCAAAAGTTGGATCTATGAATGTGAACATTTCTCATTCAATTCCTTGAAAAAAAGTCCTTGAACTATGCTCTCCACATTCATTTCATTTACCCAAAATTTAACATATCTCTTATACCTACACGGACGTACACTATAATTACAGAACAGTACACTGTAATTTCGGGTTTACTCGCGCAGTTGTTTGCGGGTTGTAATATAAAGTGTTACCACCAGTGTTTGACGTGGAAAAGTGTCGTGTCGCTGTAAAGTGGAAATCTAATTTGGAAATCTAAACAATTCTCGTCGTTCTCAAGAAAAGGGTTTTTAAATATTAAGGACATTAAGACAATCTGAAACCATTCAGCTGTGCACAATTTTTAGAAATCATTTGCAAATTATCGATTACACATTTATGTTTTTTGTGCGTACGTTCGTTTTCCGAAATCATACGATTTGAGAAAGATCGTAAGATCAAATGTAGGATGTTTTCTATGCATCATTTTCTAAATAAGGCCCATGTCTCCATTTCTTTCTGTCGGTGTGTATTAAAGTCGTTTGTTTCAAAAGCACATTTCTTAATGGCAATTTATGGAAAGTACCCATCAGCCAGATGCCCACCTCGCTCTCTCTTCCACAAACACTCCTTCAGCTATATTCTGGCATGGAAAAACTTACCACAGCTCAAGTACAGTTACGGCGGACAGACAGCCAGAGCCAGGGCAGAAAACACACATCCAAACCTGAAGAGGAACCTCACAGAGCACATCCACATTCGGGAACAGCATATCTCTCATTCCTATGTGTTTTCCTGATGGATCCCAAGTACTCTGAGCTCATCCCTAATGCATTCGCACATACGCCTCTTCAGTCATGTCTGTCTCTCTCCGTCCTTCAGTGTTTAGCAGACACAGACCTCACACATCCAGCTACTGTAAACACACTTCAGCTCTGCACTGTAACACTGTCACCATCTTGTTCTTCCTCAAACGTGCTCACCTCCTTCGCTGGTGCTGATGGGAACCCATGCCGTCCAGTTAGAGACACCCTGACTGCTCTGGCAGGCCATCCTGAAATCATATTGGCTGAACGCTTCCAGATCTGAGATCAGACGGCTGGTGTCTGGCGCGCTGACCCTCTGGTTGTAGATCAGCTGATCAGAGTCTTCTCCGGACGCTTTAACCTGAAAGGTATTGGATTTTAGTGGTTTCATTTCCTAGTGCCATCTTTAACACTTGAAAAATTGTCATTAAACATATAAAAACTTTGCCCAACACCAAAATGCTACGGTGGCGTATTGCATTCACTTGAAGAAAAAAGAATTTTTCATGACTTTTGCTTTTTCTGAATTAACGAGTTAATTTTTCATGAGAAAAAATTTTTTTGCTCTGTTTTTCTGAATTAACGAGTTAATTTTTCATGAGAAATTTTTTTTTTGCTCTGTTTTTCTGAATTAATGAGTTAATTTTTCATGAGAAAATTTTTTTTTGCTCTGTTTTTCTGAATTAACGAGTTAATTTTTCATGAGAAAAAATTTTTTTTGCTCTGTTTTTCTGAATTAACGAGTTAATTTTTCATGAGAAATTAGTTTATTTTAGCAATAAACTGTTTTTCCATGAAAAATTAAGTCGTTAATTTATCAAAACAGAGCAAAAACTTTTTTGCTCATGAAAATTAAGTCTTAATTCAGAAAACAACAACTTATTCTCATGAAAAATTAAGTTTAATTCATGAAAACAGAGCAAAAACTTTTTTCTCATGAAAAATTAACTCATTAATTCGAAAAACAGAGCAAAAACTTTTTTTCTCATGAGAAATTATATTGCTCTGTTAATTCAGAAAAACAGAGCAAAAATTTTCTTCATGAAAAATTAAGTCGTTAATTCAGAAAAACAGAGCAAAAACTTTTTTCTCATGAAAAATTAACTCGTTAATTCAGAAAAACAGAGCAAAAACTTTTTTCTAATGAAAAATTAACTCATTAATTCAGAAAAACAGAGCAAAAAAAAATTCTCATGAAAAATTAACGACTTAATTCAGAAAAACAGAGTAGATTTTTTTTTCTTCAAGTGAATGCAATTCGCCACCGTAAAATGCAATCAATGTTTGTTTGAAAAAAAATCGTTTTTTAAATGATCAAACACTTTCGTTTTTTCGCATATTGCGAATATGCAACATATTAAAGAGTGAAAATCCGTTTGATTAACTCAACAAACCTCACTCTGTGAGATTAGCGTGTATCTCACGTGGTTAATTTGCTGAATGGACATCCTGCGACTATGAGAATTACTGAAAATGAACTTTTAGTAACTTTGTCCACATTGGTGTGTGGATACACACAGGGAACCGCCACTAATTACCCGAGGAACCGTGTGACATTCACTTTCTGTTCAGGGCAAAGAAGAAGCGACCGCTATCACTTCTCCTTTCCCCAGGTTCCTGTGATTTTGTCACATTCCAGTGCATGTGTAACATATATACAACATATGTAACATACATTTATTTGTTTTGATTTTATGTTACTCTATCTTTCGCGGAAAGAATAAGCCAGTTGTGTTAAAGGGATAGTTCACTTTGAAATTAATTTTTGATATGTTTTATCTTACCTCAAGGGCATCCAAGATGTAGATGTCTTTGTTTCCGCAGTATTTTCAATTTTGACATTTTTAGGTCAAACTGTTCTTGTCTGTCAGTCATATAATGGAGGTCTATGGTCACCACCTCAAAGAGCATGCACAGAGAAGTCCAGATTAAACATGATCTAATGACTCGTAAATGCAAGTACACATTGATGGCCTAAGACACGAAACGAGCGGTTTGTGTGAGAAAACCAACAGTATTTATATAATTTTTCCCTCATGTAACCACAGCCACGTCCAACTGATCTGACGGCGCGGGCGCTTCGAGTCTGCACAAGCGCGGAAGTGATCTCTCGCTCAGGTTCCAGAAAAAAAATCTACGTTGTCTGTTGGTATATCGAAATCGCCTTACATTGCAATTTCCTGTATATCTAAATATGTTTAGATCTTCACAGTGAAACACTTCTGAAATCAGATCAGTTGGACATGGCTGTGGTTATACGAGGTAAAACTATATAAATACTGTTCGTTTTCTCACACAAACCGCTCGTTTCGTGTCTTAGGTCATCAATGTGTACTTACATTTACGAGTCATTAAATCATGTTTAATTTGGACTTCTTTGTGCATGCTGTTTGAGGTGGTGACCATAGACCTGCATTATATGACTGACAGACAAGAACGGTTTAACCAAAAAATATCAAAATTGAAAATACTGTGGAAACAAAGACACCTACATCTTGGACACGCCAAGCCGACGATTGCTTTACATACAAGCTTTATATATACAGTATATATCCTGAGCGGGCCTTGGCACACTCGTAGTGATCACACACACACACACATCTTCAATAAAGTCTCCTCACAGCAGGACACATGAAAACACCTGACTCTGCAAGAGGAACATGCTGCCGATGCAAAGCCTCCAAACATCAAACTTCCCTCGTAACTCAGCACCTACCGCAGAGTTATACTGCCTCAAATCGCTCTCGGATGGGGATCACAGGGAAGAAGCAAAGCGGGGGCTTTATACATGAACAAGCTTTGTTGGCATGACTAAAAATGATTACAAGAATTCAGCTTGCATACAAGTTCAAGCCAGAAACACAACATAAATCAACACAATATGTGTTATATTACTGTGAATCTCACGTAACTGTCAGGAAAAGACATTTTAAAATGAAATAAAAGTTTATATATGTTGCATAGAAAAATGATTATGAATTATAAAAAAATAATATCAAGGTTATTTGCACATAAGCAAATCTTGCTTCCCAATTGTCATTCATGTAAAGTGAAAAGCAAATGATGTATAACCGTCAGAGTAGTTTGTTATTATTGTATTGCAGTGCACCATTATTGCTAATATTATAAGCTAAATATTATAAGCAAATGTGCCTAATTAGCATGAAAATATTTTCACAGTTCAAAAAATATATATATTTATTAGAATTGTTAATAATATTTTTAATTTAATATATTTTTTTAATTTAATATAATTAAGTTTTAATATTTTTACCATGCATATTGTGATTAAATGTCACCCACGCACACACACACACACACACATACATATATCAATATATAACTGTAAAAATGCATGTACACACGACATGCGTCTCCTTGTTTCTATTTTTAAAAATCTCACATGAAAACAAGCTTCAAACGTGTGGCTAACATGAGCTTCTCAACATGAGCGATCATGTTTTGTAATGTGTGTAAGGTCTATTGTAATGTATTGTGATGGGGTGAATGGAAGAGCCGACTCGTGATTGGAGGAGATGTGTCATAACACTCCCAGTTCAATGCAGAGGCTGTTCTTCCTGATCATCTTGATGGGCTTCATTTCAGGGTGAGGAGTCACACGTGAGTCACGACTCAGTGATTCAGAGTCAATAAAGAGCACTGCTGGTGACTGACTCACACGACTCATTTACACTCACCAGACATGTTTCTGCATTTGAGCTGATTGATATCTCTATATGCTTAGATTCTTAAATGTGTTCATTTGACTGGAAAGGTTGACATAAATTGTTTCCTCTATTGATTGAGCTTTTATGAATTGTTCTGTGGCCAGATGTATTATCATGCACCTTATTTTTTTAATATAATATGGCAAAAGTATGTTTAGTTCACACATATAACGACACTGTACTCACAATACGATATTATTGCGATCCTCCAAGACATATGATACTGTAAAATGTTAACCATTTTTTTTATTGTTGATTAAAATGCTAAATTTGGTATTGTGTAAATTAATAGACTTGGACTTGGTGTTGGAAACCCAACGCACAGCACAACGGTGACTAAAATATTCATGATTCTGAAGCTGGAAACAGAATTATTTTAGAGGAATATGCTTGCACTCTTTCTCTGACGATATATTTAAAAAAATGTTTATTACTGGTATCTTTAGACATATTAGTTAAGCACTGATTTCCTTCATGTTCATAAATAAATACATCTGTATTGCGTCAGTCGAGCAATGTTAAACTTTTCTGGCTTTTCCATTGTTCCTCATTTCTTTGTTATTATCCGTCAGTTTCCTCAGGTTAGTGTGTTTTGTCTCAGTGTGTAGCGTTTTGGGGAACTGAGAGGAGGGGCGAAGGCTCAGACACAAGAGTCTTTTTTATTAGAACCAGGCACTTTGGGGTGGTGCTCGAGCTAAGGGAGTGTATGACACACACACACACACACCTACCAGGGGCCCATAACATAGGGGGAACTGGGCCTCAAAAGTGAGTCGTACGGGCCTCTTTTAGAGTGTGAAATGTGATCCTCTGCTCTACAGCGTGATTAAGCAGTGTGTGTATGTGGGTACAAGTGTTATGACTCAAAACCGATGCATCACAGGCTTGTCAAAGTCAAACGACACAGAAGTTTGAAACAAACACACACTCACTCATTCCATTATCCATCTATTGAAAGAAAGCTTTTGAAAGTACCTGAACAATGCAGAGGCTGATGGGATAGATTCCTCCAAAGCCCATGTGCCAAGACAGACGGATGCTTGAATTAGTGATGTCTTCGCCTTTAATGTCATGGGGCTGGGCAGGAAGGACTAGACAGAAAGATCAAAAATAGATATAAATTAAAGCTGCACGCAGCATTTGGCGGGGTTCAAGAAGTCTTTAAGCACAAAAGCATCAAAAGACATGAAGTTCTATGTAGCAAGCATTGAACCAATGAGATCATAGATGGAATAGACCATGATTTACCATGATACACCACATTTCAGTGTGATTTTCATTATTTACCATGATTCTAGCATAATTTACCATAGTTTCGTGCTTGAACACCTAATAAGAATGAGACCTTTTTGACGGTTACTAGCGTCACCTATGGTCCGATCTTCACGAAACTTTGCATGCTTCCTGACCATGTTGGGACACATATGCTAACCAATGTTTGTGAAGTTCCAGACTTTTCCTTTGGGATTTATTGTCTTTTGGCTGTATTTTGCCAGGGACCACATTCTAAATGACCCTGTTGTAGCCAACCAAATGCAAAATTTCAACTTTTTTCAGATAATTATTGATCTAGAGAGTCCAGAGAATTGTCCCAGACTGGTCTGGTTCCGATCAGGCGAAAAACCAGGGTTCGCAAAAGATCAGGTGAAAAACCAACTAGTTCACATAAGTAGGTTTTGGACAAAATTCGACATTGCGGAACATTTTTCTTTGCCTAAATCGTGTTGAGCCAAGGATCACAGTGGTGTTTGAATTTGCCTAAATTTAAACACCACTGTGATCCTACACCACTGTGATCCTTGGCTCAAGACGGACAAGATGTATATTTCCGAATTTCGATTTAGGCAAGAAAAATGTTCCGCTAGGAGTTATGAGCAATTTAGTACTTTTAGTTGCTGTAGCGCCACCTATGGGCCAATCGGGCTCATTCTCTGATAGGTTCTCCCCAATTGCTAAAAAAATAGCTCAAATAAATTTGTTTGCAAATTTTGTCAGTTTTTGTTCATATGTGACTCAACTTTTTCATAACAAACCACATGCAGTCTGATCTTCTCGATTCTGATTTGCTCAGACACAGGTCTGGTGTTTCGCCTCCGTCTGAACAGTCATATCAGGATTCCTGTGACTTTCACATCACGTAACGTCATGCATCATCACAATTCTGCATAATTTCACATAGATGGAGGCGTATCGCAAATAAACACATTGTCCCTCTCTTTCAACTCGTCCTCAACTCCCACTGCCCATCATCTTATAAATGAAACGTACTTTGAATTTGTGCTATGAACTATGTATGTTTTAGCTTATTACAGCATTGAATATTACTGACTCACGACTCTCATGCGGTGAGAAAGCCATTAGCTGTCTTCCACATTGTCTTGGCTGACCACTCGTGTACGTTAAAGCACCCTCACTTCAGGACGTCCCATGCAAGGCCGTAACCAGGGTTTGAAAACTAGTGAGGTCCGGGGTGTTGTGTAAAGAATTGTGCTATAATAATAGTTAGACTATTTGGACCCAAAACCCCCAATGGACATTAAGCTGCGACCCTTTTCTAAAGGACTTTGCCATATGTATATACAGGGGTTAAATTTGGATTTAATTATGTGTGGGGTAGTCTCTCACTCGGGGGGTCCAGGGGTATGAAAAATAAACCATTAAATGGCACTTTCTGGATAATAATAATATTAATAATAATAAACAATAATTCACACAGATCAAACACAAATATGCTGGCTGAATAGATTGCTAGTTGAGAAACACTGCTTTAATTAATATTTTTATGATGATTTGTGAAAGGTTAACTAAACAGCGTGAGCCGTCTTCCTGCTGGCCAGTACGTTTTTGGCAAATTTCATTCTGTAACATAGCTTACAGATCTGTATTATGCTATTGTTTTTGATAGTGATATACTTTTCTTACAGATAATCACGATGATCATTGCGAATGTGGTAGCGTTATGCAATTACAGTTTGTCTATAAGCTTTTTATTATTATTTATTATTAATGCCGACAGTAAAATGTTGCCAGATATTGCTACGAAAAACAAGCAAAACAAAACAAAAGTAGCAAAAAAACCCCTGAGAATCTTTACATTTCAAAATGGCCACTACTGTATTGGTTGTACCAGCATGATGAGAGGAATCAGGTGTACTAAGTTTCATGTCTCTAGAGCAAAGGGTTCAAAAGTTATAACCATTTCAATGTTGAATATTTGAACTGGTGGTGGCGCTATAGAGTTAGTCCTAGAGGGTCCAAAATTGGTCCAATTACTATTTATTAGCATCACAACAATTGTGCCAAATTTCATCATTTTCCTACTTACGGTTTAGCCATGGTCCTATGCACTTACCCGTCACAGTGCCTGTCCCGGATGACGCCACTCCTTTACGATTGTGCGCCTCACAGGAGAAAGAGCTGGTTTTATTCAGACCTGTTGAGGAGTTAAACAACATGGTTGAGAAAAAAAGGTCAATTTCTGTAATACATAATGTTGTACCTACATGTCAACTAACTATCTTTCAGTATTAGTAGACTGTTAGGTTTGGGTGAGTAGAATAAGTTGACATGTAGTGGCAAAGTTAAATATAGTCAGTATAATGTGCTGGGGAGCGTCACAGTAAACGGCAGATATTCAGCATTTAATAATACTCTATTAATACTAATTAGAGTTATTTGACATGTAGTTGCAACATTACTTTAGTCAACAGATTGTCTGAAGTGTTATCCAGAGTTGTGTTGTGGTTGTGGTTGAGTTTCAGAATGTGTTTGTAGGTTAAAAACGCATTCATTTGGGAAACTATAAAGAGCTGATTTGAAAAGAGCTACTTCTGCTTTAAGGAAAACACTGAGAAGAGAGAACACACACACACACATGCTGACATTCACAAAAACATGTCAAATGAAGGCTCTCTTTCTCACACACAGCATTCTTCGCACTTTCGGGGAAAATAACGCTTATGTGTGTCATTCAGGAACACTGTGTGTCCATTGATGAAAGGCCACCGAAGTTCAATATCAAGGGTCACCGGATCAAATTCTGATGGACAAGATCTGAGTGTGTGTGTGTGTGTGGGACAGAGAGAGAGATCAAGACACATCTAGTTTCACCTCATTCAATTTCCTTCCCAAAACACAATCTGTTTTCATCAGCACAGATTGAAGGAAAACAAGACTTATTTCACTTAGTTACTCAACTAATAAACATGTTTTTGCCATCTCATCCAAACATGAAGAAGGTCACTGCAATTCAAATGACCTTCCACTACAAAAGTCCACATGAACACATTTAAGAAGCATGCAGAAATACTTTACTGCCAAAGAAATCAAATACAAACTGCAGTGCCTTTCCAAACGTGTGGTTGTGTTGATGGAGTATTGTGGGCATTTGCTGTGTTTAATAAGGTGTTTTGTATGATTTATTTGTAGTTTTTATTTCTGCCTGGAAATATAATAGCACACATCTCCTCAAAATGTAATAGCCTACTTCTAATATTGATTTTTCAAACCCCTGACCATAAGTATCTGGTAATAATAATCCTGTTCGCGTGCTTTACGAAGTGTTTAATGCTCTCTCTGTGAGGATCGCGCTGTTGCACTGACAGAAGGAATGTTATGGACGGAAAGAACCGCCATTTTAGTTTATGAAATTCTTGAATGAGCGTGAGTCAGAGTGTGTGTGAGTCAGTGTGTGTGTGTGTGCAAGCAGAAGTGTTTCATTCCAAAGATGTGAATGCCCAACTAATGGTCAGTTATCCATGATGAGTCAAAGCCTCTCTCTCTCTCTTCAGCTCAGTACAGCTGGAACAACAACACAGGCTGTATGTGGCACTGTGCTGTGGCAGGTTTTCAAAGGCCTCCTCCTCCTCCTCTTCCTCCTCCTCTTTCTTCCTGTCCGGCCTTCCTCTCATCTCCTGCTGCTCTTTCACCAGTGAGCAAAGGCCAGCGTCTCAAAGGATGATTCCCATTTGGAAAACAGCCAGACAGGCCGCCTGCTACAAAGAGAGTGTGTGTATGTGTGTGTGTGTGTGTGTGTGTGTGGACTGGTCTTAAAGAAAGAATGTTTTAAAGGAAAAAATAGATGACTAACTTGTAATATTAGTCTAAGAAGTTTATTCAAAAGGCCTCAGGTATCTAGATCTGGCTCTGTTTCATCATCTTGATGGGTTCATCATCATCTTGGGGATGGGTTACACACCAACGTTTAAGATTTACTAAACAGCGCAGATAAGCGGGATGGAGAGGAAAGTGATTTACTGTCGACACGCAGGTTAAAGGAGTAGTTCACTTAAAAAAAACTTTTGCTGATAATTTACTCACCCCATGTCATCCAAGATGTCCATGTTCTTTCTTTCTTCAGTCGAAAAGAAATTAAGGTTTTTGATGAAAACATTCCAGGATTTTCTCCATATAATGGACTTCAATGGGAACCAAACGATTCAAGGTCCAAAAGACAGTTTCAGTGCAAACTGTTCAAAGGGCTTTAAATGACACCAGATGATGAATAAGGGTCTTATCAAGTGAAACGATCACTCATTTAATAAATAAATAACAAAGTTTAAGTTTTATAAGCTCAAATGCTCGCCTTGCTCTGTTCTGTGTGACTCTCCTGTTCGAACTCGTTCATCAAAATAAACGAATCTTTTTTCGTGTCATTTGGTTCATTCAACAAACAAAATTAACGAATTGACTCAGAAAAAGATTCGTTCATTTTGATGACGAGTTCGAACAGGAGAGTCACACAGAACAGAGCAAGGCGAGCATTTGAGCTTATAAAACTTAAACTTTGTTATTTATTTATTAAATGAGCGATCGTTTCACTTGATAAGACCCTTATTCATCGCTCTAGTGTCGATTTAAAGCCCTTTGAACAGTTTGCACTGAAACTGTCTTTTGAAGTGTTTGGTTCCCATTAAAGTCCATTATATGGAGAAAATCCTGGAATGTTTTCATCAAAAACCTTAATTTCTTTTCGACTGAAGAAAGAAAGACATGGACATCTTGGATGACATGGGGTGAGTGAATTATCAGCAAAAGTTTTTTAAAAGTGAACTACTCCTTTAAAAACAGAGACACAGCTGGATAATTTCCATAATGACCAACACAATCTCCCAGTTAGCATCTGGTTTAAGACATGTGGTAAATAATGGCGGAAACACCAGTCCAGTACAGTCACGAGCGCAAACCTTAGTAATGATTCATTTAAATACACTCCTCCTATAAATTGTGTCTGAAAGGGAAACTCCTACAAATGTGTTTGCAATACGGTCGGCTGCAAAAATAACCCTGTCCATTCACACATTTTTCACTGCTCGTCTTTAGTAAATCCTGACAGTAAATTTTGGTTACGTAAGGATAGTGTTTATAACACTGGGAAACACCACTAAATAGCAGCCAATAATTATAGTGTATGGTGTTACCGCATCATTATTACATATTGAAGTGTGAAGAGTTACATGTCAGCGCCGTCGAGGGAAACCTTGAAAGTCCATGTGTCTTTAGTGTGAGCAAGTGTAATGCAGTGTGTTTTCATCAACTTACAGGTGTACAGTATCTATGGCTACATTCACAATGACGTGCGTGTCGGATATATGTAACCTGGCCGTTCAGATTGAAGTCACATTCCAAAAGATCAGATACATATCGGATTTGGACCACATACCCAAGTGGCCTGGGTCGCATTTGAAAAGATCGGATCTGTGTCATTCAGACTGTCATGAAAAAATCAGATACAGGTCGCATAGGGGCAAAAAAATCGGAATTAGGTCGTTTCAGCCTGCAGTGTGAACGTAGCCTACGTGAGCCTTAAGTTTGTCCTGATTTGGCTAAAATCCATAGGCGGAGGGTGAACCAGCTCTTTCCCCAGCATTACTCAAGCTCTGCCTATGATCTCATGCTACACATAAAGCACAAAGTCTATTAAGACAGCACTGGCTATGACCAGCATTGGGGAAACCCATTACAAGTAATTTGAATTAAGTAATCAGATTACTTTCTCCAAGTAACTAGTAAAGTAATGCATTATTTTTAATTGTATAACAAAAATCTGTTAGTTTTTCAAATAAGCAACTCAAGTCCCTTTGATTTCCCATTTATAGACTGTCCTGACTGTCCTTTCCATGTTAAGAGAAATCAGGGGTAAGTGCAGGCGTTTAGTGTAAACGTGATGTTCATTATAGTTCTAGATTAATGTGAGCATTTACTCATCTCCCTGCACAACAACTGACACAGTATTCCACAAAAAATGAATAAAAACAGTGAAATGCAAGCTCAGCATATGATACAAACCTGCAATAACTACTTTATTGCTAAATATTAAACTAAATGTTAACTAAATAACTAAATGTTAAATTACACAAATATATGTTATCTCACTATGTCTCTGCAGCTGTCCTTTGATGATCCAATTCTACCTTGTAAATAAGCAAAAGTGTCTTTAGATAAACATTACATTTGTGTTTTTCTGTTCCAGAGTAATATTCTTCTACAATCTGCTAAAGGATTGTTTGAGCTGCGCCCTCTACTGCACAGGTGTGAATCTGCGTTTCATTCAGTCTGAGGCCATGTCCACACGGACACGGGTATTTGCATAACCGGAGTTTTTCCCTCCTGCATTTAAAATAAAACCTCCGTCCACATGAAAACGCAAAAACAAGCCATCAAGCGCTGTCAAGAGCATGCAACACCAGCAGGCGGCGATATAAACCTAACCGTAAAGCCACGTTAGCCAATCAGAAGCCGTCAGCGGTGCAAAAACTCTGGTTTCGCTGTCTACACAACTACACTGCAACCAGTGTTTCAGAAAATACTCATCCTGGCAGGGGTTTTTAAAAATGTTCGGTTTCAGTGTCCTGGTGGCCTCGGCTGAACCGCGTAAAAAAAAGTCACGGTTATAAAAACACCTGTGTCCGTGTGGACAGGGCCTGAGGCTTACTTGGGTTTTTTTGGCAGTAAAAACATACAAGCAAATTGACATACAACCCAATTGTAACGCAATGCATTACTTCCATAAAAAAGTAGATTTTAGGGAATAACACAATATTGTAATGTATTACTTTCAAAAGTAACTTTCCCCAACACTGGCTACGACTAGACAGCAAATGCTAGCCTAAGACGCTCGTCTCGGCTCCTCAAATACATGGAGAATTTCCCTTTATATGTAGCCTGGTTAAAACCAGACCATTCTCAGCTGTAACTGAGTTATGGTCTGGCAAAGCGTCATAGACAAATCATTTCCAGAGGGGCGTCACCAACGGACGTCGCGGGTAGACCTAAAACCAATCAGAGCGATGAAGGAGATGATGTTTGCAGAGCGGCGGCTGGCGGAGAAACATCTCTGAGTGTTGTTCTTTGCTCGGTTTTTAACAAAAAGGAAACGTTCAAATCGCTTAAAACAGACGCGATAGCTGATTCGAGCGAGTGATGTTCGACGATGGCATCCATCTTTGTAATGTAGGCTTCAAAATCCCAGCGCTGTCGTCATCGTGTAAAGCTCGTCCCAACGTTTCTGATTGGTGCCACGATTTCGACGGATTGGAGATGGGCTTGAATGACTTCATTGCCAGACTAACTTTCAGAGCAAATCAAATTTGCCAGGTTTTCCCAGGCTACTTTATATGCATAGTGTTTGTGTAAAGAAACTGCTTTATCCGCATCTATATTTACCCTTGCATTGTTGGTTCAGAAACTGCTCAAACTGTCCGTGGTACGTCATTCAAAACTGAGGTTTTGCCAACATTTCATTGGTTAAACATTTGCTCACAGACAGACATCAGTCGTGATCAATAAGTATTGATTATGAAAAAAAAGACGAAAACACAAGGTTTCTGCCAGACAGCGACAAGGAATTAGTTGTTAAGAAAGCAAAGTTGTATATGACAGTACCTGAGAGGTGTAGCGTTGAGGGCGACAGGGATATGGGGTCCTCCAGGTTATTGAGAGGAGCCCCGTCCTGTAGCCAGATGACCCGTACAGGTTCAGGAGGACCATGAGCCTCACAGTGCAGACTCAGGCCTACATTAGCCACTACGGACAAATGCTGCGGTTCCACTGAGAAATGAGGCAGACCTGAAGGAGAAAAAAGACGATCCATAGATGTATCAATAATGTGCTATAGTGGACTTCCCAGACTCCCAAAGTTTTCCCATCACAAAACCTACGTGAGTTTAAAGAGAACATTACATTTTAACATACACTAAAGAAATACCTTCTACTTGGATGTGCCCCTCATTGGATAATGTCACCTCTGAACCGAAGTAAACCGCGCACTGATAGGAGCCCATATCCGAGAGCGTTACCTCCTCTATCCTGTGAGCAGAAAGTGGATGCTTTAAATCTGACAATTATAGACAAAATTTTGATGAATATTCATGTGACAAACACTTTTCTCTCGTTGCAAATTTCAGGTTTCAGTTTGATTAGTATGTGTGTTCGTTGGGGATCAGACCATGAGCTATAGTACCAATCAGCTTTGTACCAAGTTTAAAAAATATATATATATTTGGGCTGTCAAATGATTAATCACATCCAAAATAAAAGTTTGAGTTTACATTTATATGTGGGTGCACTGTGTATAATTATTTTATACATATAAATACACACACATGCTTGTATATATTTAAGAAATATTTTCATGTATATAGATTTATATATAATTTATATTATATATAAATAGAAATATTTTATTTATAAATCTTTTTTTTCTTAATTATATACAAGCATGTGTGTGTATTTATGTATATAAAATAATTATGTACACATATACATATATTATGTAAACACAAACTTTTATTTTGGATACGATTAATCACGATTAATCGTTTGACAGCCCTAATTATATATAAATATAAATATTTTATTTATAAATCTTTTTTTTTCTGAAATATATACAAGCATGTGTGTGTATTTATGTATATAAAATAATTATGTACACATATACATATATTATGTAAACACAAACTTTTATTTTGGATGCGATTAATCACGATTAATCGTTGACAGCCCTAATTATATATAAATATAAATATTTTATTTATAAATCTTTTTTTTTCTTAAATATATACAAGCATGTGTGTGTATTTATGTATATAAAATAATTATGTACACATATACATATATTATGTAAACACAAACTTTTATTTTGGATGCGATTAATCACGATTAATCGTTTGACAGCCCTAATTATATATAAATATAAATATTTTATTTATAAATCTTTTTTTTTTTTTAAATATTTACAAGCATGTGTGTGTATTTATGTATATAAAATAATTATGTACACATATACATATATTATGTAAACACAAACTTTTATTTTGGATGCGATTAATCACGATTAATCGTTTGACAGCCCTAATTATATATAAATATAAATATTTTATTTATAAATCTTTTTTTTCTTAAATATATACAAGCATGTGTGTGTATTTATGGATATAAAATAATTATGTACACATATACATATATTATGTAAACACAAACTTTTATTTTGAATGCGATTAATCGCAATTAATCGTTTGACAGCCCTAATAAATAAATAAATAAATATGGTCTGGGTATTATTCAGTGTTGGAGGTTACAGGTAGTGCAATTGTATATAATGATAGTAGCAAGTAATATATTACTTTTAGAATTTATAGCATAATACCCCAGTTGCTTTTACTAAGCAACATTTATTTTTATTTTTCTGTGTACTGTAACTATCACGTTTCTGTCCAAAAATTCTGGATTTAATGTCATTCAGTCCTTTTATCAGGCATTAATGTAATAATATACACTATACATACTATATCTTACTATATAATAATAACGCTAGTTAGCAAAGTAATGGAGCCAACACCAATCATGGTCAGAGGAAACAGAAAAACCAATTCACGTTTTCAAAAATTGTAAATGTCCAAATAAAACACGATAAAGTCAGCATTCCTACTTGAGTTCACTGATAACCAGCCAGCTGTTTTCATCTTCGGGGAACTGCATCTGGTTGAGTTCAGCAAAGGGCAGCGGTTGTCCCTCCCTCAGCCAGACCACGTCCAGGGCCCCCTGGTCCACCCCGTCCGCTCGCAGGACGCACTGGACCTCCACCACCTTCCCAAGAGAGGAAGTCACATTCCCAGGGCTCTCCACGAAGCTTAGCCCTGCGCAGTGCATGGAAAACTCATCAAGTCAAGCCCATCACTTCAGCTCACACAACCTGTCCATTAAGCAAATATTTGGTCATTTGAAATATACCATAGTGCTAAATAATAGCCAACTCAAGACTTGTGCATGATGCTCAAAAGTACGTCAAAGCACTACACTGGTAAATGACCACAAAACATGGTGTTTTTCTGGACATGCAATCTCCTGATGTTTGAAGAGCTGGTTATCATATGGAAAGGGTTCATCCATCAGAAGATGACTTGATTTAAAAAAAATAATAATCTGGAAGAAAACCTTTGCTAGGTTCATTGTTATGCGGTTGTAAGGCTGTTTCTCTGTGGGGTTCAGTGTTTCCCAGACCAGGAGTCTCATTTAGAAAGCGTGCGTATGCACAAAACAGGGCTGGAAACGTACGTACACCAAGTTTCTAGGTCTGTGAAACGATTAATCGCGATTAAACGCATCCAAAATAAAAGTTTGTGTTTACATAATATATGTGGATGCACTGTAATTATTTTGTATATATAAATACACACATATCAAATCAAATATTTAGCATATATAGTAAGTATATAATCTTGTAGAATATATATATAAATATATACATGCATGTGTGTAAATATATATATACATGTGTATATATTATATAATTATACACACTACACACACATATATTATGTAAACACAAACTTTTATTTTGAATGCGATTAATCGCGATTAATCGTTTCACAGACCTACAGTTTCCACACAAAGGTTTGTGAGCTATAAAAAAACAAACTTGACGGGAGAATGTGCGCTCCTTTAAGCAAACTTTGAGACACATTCTGGAGAAGAAGGGAATTGGCGACGCCGATGGTGAGCTGGAGTTAAATGTCTTTTTGGTCACTTTTAAACGGAAAATCTAAAGAAAATTATACAGAAAGATAATTGCCAACAAGTATAATTTCACGCACCAAGCCTATCACTTGAAGCCAATATCCATCCCTTCTTAAATGTCCGCGCCAGCACAGCGCATTGGGCCGGTTAGTGAAACCGACGCACTAGTGGCTGCACGATATATCGACCGCCAATATAACATCTGGCCGATTTGGTAAATTTTTTTATACATCGGTATCGTTCCGATGTCAAAATAGGGCCGATGTGAACAGGCCGATGATCATTCCTGTGTATTTGACGTGCGTGTAGATTTGAGTGTGGGGGCTGGGATGTTTGTTTTTACACGAGCGTGCGCAGAGTCCGTTTAAAACGTCAAGCGCCTGAAGACTGGAACTGGCGCACTGTTTTCTGTCAGCCTATAATGCGTACTTTTGTCCCGCCAAAGCCATATTTGACCGGTAAGTGATGTGGATTGACTGCTTCGCTTGTTTAACTGAGAGAACGAGAGAGAGAGTGAAAGCACCGGTCACGCGCGTCGTCTTCAAACTGTCTCTCTCCCTCACTCGCGCATGTTTATAAATTGAGTTGACTGAATATCTTTGAGAATACACGATGGTAAAAGGTTTTTTTTTCTGAACTACTGGTTGTGAATTGTGCTAAAATAGCATTGCCTTATCTTCTCTGAACAGCTTTCCACACATCAGATCAGATGACATAAACCACACTTTCAATAAACCAAAAAAAATCTACCTGGTGATGAAATGTTTTCTGTGTCGAGAACTATAAAAAATAGGTCAGAGACAAATCTAATGCTGTTGTCCTAAACTGCCCGGATAATCACACAACGTGTGCCGTCACCGTGCTCCGTTAATGACCCATCCGATTCGCGAACTAATGACTCATTTGAACCGATTCACTTTTAATGAATGGTTAAAACAACTGATCTGTCCTTCACTGAACTCAAGAGACATAAATCGGAAACACTTTACAATAAGGTTCCATTTATTAAAGTGTACATTTATTAACATTCTATTAATATTAGTTTAATTTAATATTATAATATATTAAATTTAATATTATTTAATATTAGATTTACTTCCATGATAAAACCACCCCAGCCACCGCCAATTGTTTTTATCACAAATCACAATATATATCACAGAAAAATAAAATATCACAAAATGTAATTTTTTACCAATTTCGTGCAGCCCTAATCCTCGCTATGTGTTTTCTATACAGATATATCGACATCGGTAAATATCGGTATCGGCAATAACAGCAATATTAATATCGGTTATCGGCATCGGCCACAAATTTTCACATCGGTGCATCACTACGACGCACATATAGCCTATAATCTAACGGCAGATAAAAAGTGTAAAACCGTAAATCTTCATGAGTAATAAATAGAGCGCATGTTCTCAATAACAGTTTAAATAAATGAAAGAATGATGTTTTACTTCTGATATAAACATTTAGATTAAACATGCCAGTCTCATTAATGGAGTTAAACACTTAAACTACATGAAATCATTACAAAAAAAAGTATACTCAATAAATAGAAATATATATTTGTTGTGCATGCAATGCTTTTGAACACTTTCCCTCTGGCATGCTGTGTTTTAATGTTTTAACTAGAGATAATTGCTAATCATGATAATAGCAGATTGTCTGAGAAAATAGTTCCATCCAAATAATGCACAACCATGTCTATCTGTTTCCATTAAAAATATATATCAATTAAAAATACTATTTGGTCAGTGGAAAATTAAAATCTTCTGAAATGTATTTGACACTATTTGATAGCTTATTTGAAACATCTACGTGGATGAATAATCATATGCAAATGATATGCATATGAGGATATGCATATTTAAACTAGGTGTTATAAGCTCCATATATGGTTATTTGGGGGAGGAGATGCTACGGCGTATGAACGGTTTTATAAATCTGAATATTTTTGGCTTTCGGGCGCACGTACACTTTTAGTAAGGATCCTGATCACTTCTAGTAAGAGTTTCTATGAGTTCAGCCCACAGTGTCAATGCTGTTCTTATCCTAAGATGTGTATCAGGCCCTTCCATTTAAATGTAAATCTCCTGTACTGAGAGACAAGTGAATCCCATGAACTTATCAGTCTAACCTCCCTTTCAATGCCATTGGGATAGTGTATGTCTGAGAACTGATTTAGTAGGCGAGGCATTCGAAAACACAACCCTCCTCCCTGGCATGGATTTTTAGGATGTGAATAAGACGGAAAGACTGCAAATGGTCTCTGTCAAACATCAGCTTGGCCACGGTGGTTCACTTTCCACTGGCTCCACGCATGTCCATCTGCCTGAAGAACTGGAATGTTTTAAATTCTTCTGTCAGCATGGAGTGGATAACAAGCTCGTAGCCGAAGCCTGAGAGATACCAGAGGCGTGTAATCCAGCCAGATCCATGTAGTTTAGCTTCGGATGATGCAACTCGTTACGAATTCCTTCTGGCTTAACTCTTTCCCCGCCAGTGATTTAAAGGAGAACTCCGGTCAATTTTAACCCTCAGGTGCTCTTCGGTCATTTCTAACCGAAATTTTTTTTGAAATTTTAAAAATCACAGCTTCATCGGAATGTTACGAAACTTGGTGACTTTTATGGCATTGGGTATGTGAAGGCAAAAAAAAAATTGAGGTCATGATCCGAGCATGCTAATTTTTTTATTCGTAAAAAAATAGTCACACTTGTGCTCTTCGGATCAAAAATGACCAACCATAGGAAATGAATGGGAAATTGACAAAAACACAAAAACTTTGAGAATTTTTGTGTGTACAATCTACAAATCGGCCACAATGCAGAAAAAAGTGCTCAGCATTGAAGGGGTGACACTCTAAAACATCAAGAGTGTAAAACAGACACACCCACCCCTACACACACATACACACTTTTATACACAAAACACCAATAAATTGTGATTAGAGAAATCTGTTTGAATATTTAAAAATCACAGCTTCTTCAGAAAATTACGAAACTCTGTGACTTTTATAGCATTGGGTATGTGAACACAAAAAAAACTGAGGTCATGATTCGAGCAATTTAAGTGGTCGTAAAAAACTTTTCTGTCAAAAATGACAACCCATAGGAAATGAATGGGAAATTGACACACACACACACACAATTCTCTAAATTTTTGTTTGTACAATCTACAAATCGCCCACAATTCTAAAAAAAAGTACACCGCAGGAAAGGGGTGACACTCCACAACATCCAGAGTGTAAAACAGACACACCCACCAACACACACACATACAAACACACTTTTATACACGTACACACTAATACATTTTGATTACAAAAAGTATGTTTTGAATTTTTAAAAATCTCAGCTTCATCGCAATGTTACAAACTGTGACTTTTATGGCATTATGTATGTGAACACAAAAAAAATGTAGGTCATGATCTGAGCATGCTAAGTGGTCTTAAAAAAATAGTCACACTTGTGGTCTTTGGTCAAAAATGACCCCATAGGAAATGAATGGGAAATTGTAAAAAAATGAAGAAAAAAAAGTGAATTTTTGTTTTTTGTCAATTTTTTTATAAGAAATAGTTTTTGAGATTGTTTCAACTATATATTCAAATCCACCACCACCAACAACAAAAAAATGTGTTCATAAACAGCTGGGGAATTCACATGCCTCTCCATAGAGAGCTGTACATGATATCTAGTGGTTACACCATGATTCTACGCTTTTTCTCTGTACTGTAACCAGATGGTGCTAATTTTCTTCAAAAAATATTTTTTTTCTGAAGGCCTAGACTCTATATTAAACTAAAATACTACATTCATATTTTTAAAAAAAATAATATATATATATATATATATATATATATATATATTTTTCCATGGCAAAAATAAACCATAAATATTGCATAACTATTAATAAATTCAATAAAATTGTATCAAAATACTAAATTAAGAAGAATAAAAATTATAGAACAAAAATAAATTGCATTGGTATTACTGGGATGGAGAAAGTTTCATTTTTAGGTGTCCGGTCACTTTTGACCGGGAAGATAACAAGTGTGACTCCGAAACGAAGAGCACCTGAGGGTTAACATTGAAATTATTTTGTACATTTGGAGTGCTGTCAGTACTGACAAAAACAACAAAAATCTGTGTTTCCTACATCGTGGTATCATCTTTTAAAATTCGCACCCTGTTGACTTCAATGGGGCATGTTCTCAACCTACTTTTAGCCTCTTAACATCCTTGATTTGTCATTACAAGTGCACCGCCATGTGAGTGGTGTTATTAATGGTGCGTTCACACTGGACGCGAATAGCACGTCAGACGCGAAATGATTTGAATGTTAAGTCAATGCAAAGGCCCGTTACGCGTGTAAAAAATTCCTGCCGCCGCGAATGAGGTGTAGAGCGCGTCGCGGTAGACGCGAATACGCCAAGTTCGCGCGATTGCCGCGATTGAGCGTCTGGCCTGTTAAGCGCGTTACGTGTGAATGATTTAGTGGTAACGCTTCCTTTTACAGTACAGTACTTATAGTGTACTTACAGTGTACTTACCTAGAAAGTTCTGGCTAATATAAGGTAAGTACATGGAACAGGGGTAGGTTCAGGGTTAGTACTAGTTATTACCCAGTAATTGTAGTTACTAAAATAAGTACATAGAATTTACATGGGTAACTGGACTGTAAATGGAAGCGTTACCGATTTAGTTAGTGCTATTTGTGCATTCACGCATTTGACGCGAATTCGCGCCTGCCGCCTCGAGTTGAAAAATCTGATCTTTGTCAGCTCTAATGGATAGTTCATCCGAATCAGATGTTGAACACACGGAGGAGGTTTGAGATGATATTCACCAATGATCGCGCGTGTGAGATCGAACAATCGACTACTGTGGGCTTCGACCGAGAACAGGAATCAAATAGAGGTATGTGAGTTGGCTGAATTAACATCATTTTTATTAACATCTTTCACATCTACTGCAGTCAGATTGACCGTGGTCACTCTTAATAACACCACTCACATGACTGTGCACTCGTAATGACAAATCAAGGATGTTAAGAGGCCAAAAGCAGGTTAAGAACATGCCCCATTGAAGTCAACAGGGTGCGAATGTTAAAAAGACGATAACATGATGTAGGAAACACTGATTTCTGTCATTTTTGTCAGTACTGACAGCACTCCAAATGTACAAAAAATGAGCTCAATGTTAAAATTGACCAGAGTTCTCCTTTAAAAACAGACAAAGTTGCCAGCCACCACTTTTTGATGATTTTCACCAAATTTTCATGGCCCCCAGAATATTTTGTTGTATGAATATCTGAACATGCAGTAGAAAGAACAGACCCTCTGCTTAAAAACAAAAGTTTTATTCTAACTGTTGGGTATGAATTTCATTAAAAAAGCAACATGTTCAGCCAAAAGTTGCAAAAATCAGCACCCACTTCCGTACAACAGGGAAAACACAAATTACTGAAATTTCCATTAATGGCGAGGGAAAGTGTTAATAACTCAAGTTTTGGATTTTCAAAGCTGTCAGACACTGCCCTGACCCTTAACCTTTGACCCTATGACAATTATTTCACCCAGTGTGAAATGGCATCCAAAACACCAACACAACCATCCCTCTTCTATGTGCCCTCTAAAAAATGCTGGGGTTATTTTAACACAATTTTGTGTCAAATATGGACAAACCTAAGTGTTGGATTAAAAAATGCAATTTATAAATTTAACCCAACAGTTGGGTTTGTACATATTTGACCCAAAATTAGGTTAAAATAACCCATCATTTCTGCTTTCTCAACAACAAGAAAAAAGACTGACTTTGGGAAACTTCGGCACAGTCAACACAAACACATAACTTATACATTTAAGTTAAAGGATTTTTTTGTTTGTTGAACATTCCTTCCAATGCATCTTGGGCTGAACAATATGTTCCATCTTTCAGCGAAGGTTTAGGAGAACACACACACCAAGTCCCAAGATGATGTTTAAAACGAGGCCCACTAAACCCTGTCATAGCTAGTTGTTATATTACTATAGTGGCTTTTAGCTTCTCTATCTCTTTCTAACATCTCTCCTTTTGTGATGGCCTAAGTGTGGGCAGTCGACTCTAACCTCAACTCTCGTTGTGTGCATGCAGCTTCCTTTTAAATATGCATGTTTAAAGTCATCCTTTTTACTTTCCTGATGCTGCATATTTTCCTAAAGAAACTGTGTATTCATCAAGAAGAAACTTCTGTATTCTTGTCTATTCAACAACAAGACCATTTCTAAAGACAACTGATCCTCTCTATATGACAGTTTCGCAATAAATTACAATAATCAGTACGTCAAAATTGTATATTTTACTCCATGACATATCTGTTAACTATACAATATATGTTGCCCACTAAAAGTTGACAAATTCAATGCAAAAAGCAAGATTTCCTTTTGACTTGCATTTTTCGATTATAGCACTTGTTATAGCACTTGCATAAACACAATGTTATGGTGTTTCTCTCATCAGTAAAAACCTGTCAAAGACAACTACCCTCTCCATTATCGGCCCAGTCAAACACAAATCACTTTTTCTTTCCTCCTTTATGTTTTCACTTGTCTCCTCATGTGGCTTTTTATTTCATTCAATTCATCCATCCCTTTGCCCTCAACCAATCCATCATTTCCCCTGTCTGATTCAGCATGGCCCCGAGTCACATTCTTTGTGAAATCCCTCACCGGTCCCCACTTCCACACATTATCCACACTGCGTGTTTCAGTCTGCCCGTCTTCACAGTCTGGGAGATGTGATAATGGGAGAGTTTGATAAGTGTCTGACGCTCAATTCAACAGCACACATAAGGGCCACTCATAGACAACTTTAAACAACTTTGAGTTTGTCTCTGGTAAACGCTCAAACACACTATCAGTGTTACAAACAACTTTTACAGATCCTGAGGAAAATGTAAATGATGCAAAAATGCAGTGTTGTTGCTAGGATGGCTAGTTGCTAAGGTCATACAATGTTGTTGTTAGGGTGTTGTTAGGGGGTGGTTTCTTTCTTACGAACCTTACTAACTCAAAAGAGCCCACACTCAAGTCTATAGGATATTCTTGTCTCAAGATATACCTCAGGCCCCTCCTTCAATGTAGGATTTAGTTTTGCTCAGATGAAAGATGACCCATTGATTTGAAAATTAAAATAATAGTAATAATATCACACAAACTTCTAAACACTAAGCAAAACCGGTGTGACATAAATAGAGCAAAGTTCTTAAATGTGTTCAAGAGTGAACAACATGTGTCAAGCATCGTTCACTGTATTTGTTTCTGTCAAGCACTGATGATCTAAAAGATGCTGCATGGGCCTCTAAAAATTTTCTTAGAACTGTATTAATTTGTCTGAATTGCAATTATTTGCATTTTCCTTTGGCCATTTTTAGTGACTATAAAAAGTTCCCCTCAAGTTCACACTGCAGAGTAACCACAGATGTAGACGTGTAGTTCATATTTAACATGTTTAAATAAAAAGCCTCACAATATCTTCACCTTTAACACTTGTTTTCTAATGCAATGACATTCAAACATGTTTAAAAACTAACTATTACTTTTTTCAGACCACTGTTTAACGATAACATTCAATCTCAGGAAACCTTTAAAACGTTAATGCATCGACTTGAAAAAGTCTCGTACCTGACACACGCTCCGCGGCCCCGACGCGCAACACCAGCAAGAGTAACACGGTGAAAAGCTTCGAGCCGGTCATTCTTCTGTCTGGTTTCGGCTTCAGGTTCGGGTTCGGTGTCGTGTGGGACTCAGATCGCATCATCATCTTCATCTTCATCATCGCATCGCTCCAGCGCTTCAACTTCCCACAGATGAGCGATTCAGGCTGATTCCTTAGTCAACGTCAAAAACGCTTCAGAAGGAAAAACAGAGGAAAACTCAAATCCTCAAGATCAAAAACAGAAGCTGTCAGGTCGTCCCCAAAATGGCCAAAATCTTCTTTTTTTTAAGATCAAAATGTGTTTAGTAATCCTGAACGTGAAGTAAGCTATTGGAGCCAAAACCAAAAAAGCGCTCGAGAGTTTTCCAGCCAGTCAGAGTTGTTATTTTTGGAATCACGACGTGTTTTTTAGTCAGAATTTCCCTTTGCCTCCAAAACTCTCTCCCATCAGGACGCCTTTATTCCCCTTCAGACAAACTCACATTCCTCCACTCAACTTTTGTCCGTCTTTCTCCTCCTCCATCTCGCCCTCCCCTCTCAGTGCTCCAATACACAACAACCCCCTTCACCTAGACTCCACCAAACCTACAGTACGGACACACTAAATATAGATAAACATTACTTTAAATCTTACGGAGACTAAGAGTCGTTTTATGTAATGACTAAAGTTTAAGTTTGCCTGAAAGAAAGTCCACACTCCTCATGACGAAATCTAGGCAAATGATCACTATGTAAACCCCACATGTGTTATTTTATATCAAAAGTGTAATATTACCCCAGTGATCTAGATCTGCTGTGCACCTGAAACAAACTTTGTTGCATTAAATTTCCTGTTATCACTGTAAAGCTGCTTTGAAACAGTCAGTATTGTAAAAAACAGTATAGAGGTGAGTTGACATGCACACTTGACTAATACGCATCTTAACTTGTGTATATTTGTGTAAAACCTCTTCAATCTATTCAGAGAAAATATTCAGAATATTGTATTTCATTTCAGTTAACTGTTTTACAATTATTGGCAGATTTTTGAAAGTGAATTACAAAGGCACACCGAGGTTTTGAAGGTGAGTCATGTTATTAATCTGTGGAAACATTGAATTCTTTAACCTCAAGCACAAGTCCATGTGAGCATCTTTGAAGATCACATCGAGTATAAAAGTAAACACACTACTGTGGCTCTGTGTGTATAATCTCTTGTTTTGTTGTTTGTTATGTCGCTCTCTTGGTTATGTCTGCAGGTGAGAGAGTACAGCATGCTCATACGGGGCTCGGGAAACAGGATAAATATGGGTGAAGTTTGTTTGGGTGAACGCAGAGAGAGTGTAAGATAGGTGGGATTCACGCACCCTTCATGAATAATTGATTCCTACATTTTCCCATGAAAACGCATGGGATTGTTGTTGCGCTCTCAGGTTGCTTTGGATGGAGAGTTGTCTGGCCCTTTAAGAGAAGGTTGAGGGGTCAGTGCAGTGTTCCCAGGGTCTTTAATGGAGACAGAACCCATCTGAGAAAGACCCCATTGTGTCCTTGCTTTTCAAAAGAAACCAAGGAATCAAGCTCTCTCTCTCATGACACACACATGCTCTCTCTCTCTCTCTCTCTCTCTCTACACACACACACACACACACACACAAATACACAGACAGAGACTGGGAGATAAAGGAGGCAGAAAGTATCAAACATGTTCTTAAAAGAATGAGAAGGGGGGGACATGCTAAAATCCTGCAGAGATGAGGAGACTATGAGTGTGTGTTGGTCAGGTTCATATGAGAGGGAAGTTAGCACTGATTAAACTGCCTCACTAAACTTGTCAAACAGGTTAGACAGGGTCTGCCTCAAATCACGATTGCTATCACATCTTTAAAAATACGTTACACTTTATGTAATTTGGCTTCGCAATTAATTCTTGTGAACAGCAGTTTGTATCCGCATAGTTATACTAGAGCTCAACTGTTTGGATGGCCTAGAGTCAGTGTGTATCCTATCCTATCCATAATTTGCTCTACTTCTTTACCATCGCTCCTTTACATTTCCTTTT
The DNA here is from genome assembly GCA_030378365.1 of Hybognathus amarus. Lineage (NCBI taxonomy): Eukaryota > Metazoa > Chordata > Actinopteri > Cypriniformes > Leuciscidae > Hybognathus > Hybognathus amarus. Next base: position 125,230 of record JAQIUQ010001034.1, on the reverse strand, counting down.
CCTCTATTTCTTTTATTTTTCTAACAAAATTTATAATTCTTTGTGAATCATTTCATTACAAATCATTAAAAAAAAATTCTAGGAAAAATTCCAAGACCATTTTAGACTTTTATCGCAACTGAACCACAAATATACAAAAAGGTGGAGGAGTTTGAGGAGTTTAGTGGTTGAAACTGAAAAAAGTAACAAGTCCTCTCCTTGCGGATCAATTTGACCCCTTAGGAATGAATGGAATGTGAGGAATGCTTCAGTACACATTGAAAACCCTCCAAATATGCTCAAAATTCAAACTAAAAAGGCTAAAACTTAAAAAAAAATTATATAAAAAAATTGTAAAAATTATTTATAAATTATTTACAAATTATAAAATTATTTAAAAATAAAAAAATAAAATAAATAAAAACTGACTTTAGGACCCAGCGGAACAGCTCATTTGCTCCATATAGATTCTAGTGGTCGAGAGCCATGAACTATCATGTTATATATATATTTTTTTGCCACTAAGACACTGTAAGATATTTTGAGCTGAATTAAAAGGGTTATACATGCAATTATGAGTCATTTTGAATTTAAGTTAAACGAATGTGAGAAATGTTCTTATTATTATTCATTTATTATCTATTGGCTATATAGTAATTAAAATATAATATACCTTTTTTTTAAATATCCCCAAAAAAATGCATGAAAAAATCTGATCAGAATTAAATTTTAAAATCTTTCCGTAAAAAAATGAAGTATAATTTTAGGGCTTTAGGTCATTTTGAAGATGTGATACAAAGTGCGAGGGACTGATAAACGTTAAACTTTCTCTGCTGTGTTTCATTTTAAGTTGACTGATCATGGACATGTTTTATGAAAACATTTGGATTTCTGTGACACATTAAATGTTGTTTGCTCAATTCTGCAGTGTTTGTGTGTGTATGTGGTAGACGGCAATATCATTTTCCTTGGGAAAATACTGGCAAGAAGAAACTGTACTCTGAGCCCTGTATGCACAGATGAAGGGTTGTCGATAGTACCTAGGCCTGGATTCACAAACAAGCCATCTTGAGATAAATCAATGACACTGGCATATTTTAAGATATACGTCACTGCATATTGCTTTCAGTTAAAACAGCTCAAACATGCATTTTGATCTGGGACTAGATGCATTAAATCTAATGGTTAAATTCAAAAGCTAAAGCTCACTTTCACAGATGTGCTTTCTGCTTGAACTGAAGAAAGAGATAGCAGTGCTGAGATAATGTTTAACGTGCTCCTAAACATGACATGTGCGCCACCTTCTGGTTGCTAACAAAACCACAAGTGATGTTTGTGATTAATTGTCTCCTGCACAAAGAGCTCAAGGGTGGCACAGCAGAATTGGGATGGCAGTCCTGTTGTTTGACCAGTCCTCATAACTCTGATATGAAACTTTCAGCCTTTTTGTTGGCAGCTAAAGTCTACCAGCAAATAATATTATGAACCCTCTGGGCTTCTTTGTAAATGGGTTACACCAGGATAAACATTCAAATATATTTTTGCATATTTTTCCATTTGAATTATATATATATATATATATATATATATATATATATATATATATATATATATATATATATATATATATATATATATATATATATATATATATATATATAATTATTATTTTTCAATAAATGCAACGTTTCACAATCACTTCACATTCAAAATAGATTGCCAGCTTAATAAAAAAATGTTCAAGTAGAAGTGCGCCATCTTGTGGCTTTAATCACTCATATCCCATATGCACAATCCACCAATACGTTATTCCATAGAAATCATTTCTTTGTAACCTCAATATAAGAATAATGCATTGTAAACTGGTCATTTTTACTAAATAAACTGGGTGATGTCCATACAGTCAAAATGATCCCGCTTATTAGTTGGTTGCTTACCAAATAAATAAATATTAAACATATGCATTAAACATTATGTTTGCATTAAACATAGATTTGAGTTTAAATTACTTTTTATTCTTTCTGTAAATTATTTTAAAGCTTCTGCTAAGAAAAAAAAGTACAAAACAATGAGCCTCGCAGCAAGGCACAGTCACTAACAAGATGGTGGCAGCTGAGTTTTTATTGGGGAAAGAGTGCAACTTCAGGTGTGATATGAGAGACATGAAAGTGGTTTCAGTGTCCTGGATGACTGTTACCACTGACAGCCATGTTAGGAAACACCGACTGCTATCAAGTATTTCAGACAGTTATGTAATGCTTGCCTTGCATTTACCTTTTCAGATGACGTCAAGTAATCAGGTAAAATGCTATTTGGCAGTGTTTAAGCTACAGTTGTAGGTAACAACACCTTTTTAAAATCTTACAGATAGTCAGACATCTGTAGTTTAATAGAATAAATGTTATAAATGGTGTAATATGCTAATAATACATGCTACTTGTTATGTCTAAAAACGCGCAGTATTGTTTCCTGTTGGACTGTTATATGTTATGCACTGCGAGTGACAGGTTACGGTGCCTTTAAGGCTCACGGCAGTGATTTACAACAAATGTAAGGTTTGGGTCAGTTCAGTAAACGCAGCATGAACAGTTATGCGGTGTGGTTATTGAGTCCTACACAAACACAACATTTGGCAAACGAGGATGTCTGAACTCGTCTTAGCACCACCGCCACCTTTCCTACCTGTTCCCGCGATCCAGCTGTTCCTTGGGATTGCTGGGTGACGTCGTTTGAGGATTATTTTCTAGCTTTGGGACACTCAAACCTAGCGGAGGTGAGGAAGTGCACGCTCCTGCGCCATTGTCTCGGGCAGGAGGGACAGCAAATCTTCGCCACGCTCTCCTTATCGGATGATAAGTACATCACAGCCACGGCCGCTTTGAAGGCCTACTTCAGCTCCAGAAGAAGCCGGCGTATGCATAATTTTGAGATTTATCAGATTATGCAAAAGCCAGGTGAGACTGTTGTCTACTATGTATCAGCATTACGTGAGCTGGCTAGACTTTGTGATTTTGGGGATTTGGAGGATAGACTTTTAGTTGACCAGTTAATAGAGAAAACATCATGTGACCAACTGAGGGAGAGACTTTTACTAGAGCCAGACTCCACGACACTAGCGGACGCTTTAGTAATTGGAAAGCAGTTGATAACGGCCCTAATGGAGGCGTGCAGAGTTTGGCCGCTCTGTGCACAAGCCTGTGACATCATCATCACCATCATCAGTTGTTGTCATCAGTTCATCATCAGCACACAGAGACTGCAGAGGTGGCTGGCTGGGTGAGTGACCGTTTGGATGTACAGAGAGTGGACAGTGGGCCCAGGGAGAATGGGCGCAAGAGCTGTAGCAACTGTGGCTCCCCAAAACATACAACCAGAGATCAGTCATTCCCTGCCCTGGGGAAACGTTGTCGTAACTGCAACAAGTTGAACCATTTTGCACACTTCTGTCGCTCTTCCCCTGCTTGCCATGATACTGCGGCTGTCCCCATAAACACTGTAGAGACCTCACAGCCTTCATTCAAGCTTCTGCAAATGCCGTGTGGGCACAGCTCTCATTCCACTCCTCGTGGACACAGGGGAGAAAGTGTCAATTCTGAACAAATACACATATGACCGTTTTTTCAGTCACGTGCCTCTGGAAGCAGCAGCTAAACCCCTGTCAGGCTACGGCCATTTTCCCATCTCCAATCTGGGTGTGGCCAGCCTGCCTGTTGAGTATGATCAACAATGTGCGCTTGCCACCAAGTTCTGCATCACCTGGAAGGGAGCTAACATTATGGGCCAAGACTTGTTTCTTGCCCTGGGTTTTACTGTGAGTGATGCTAGGGGCCTTCATGTCCTGCAGGTTGCAGCCTCTTGGCCTGACTGATACCCACATTTGTTCAACGGGCTGGGCCGCATGACCTTTCAGTATGCCCTGTTATCCCGCACCTACGGCGCATTCCCTGACCCTCTGTGATGTGGTGGAGGCCAAACTGCACTGCCTGGTGGAGGCGGACATCATAGAGCCCGTCAGACGCCTCCCCATGGGTGTCTAACCTGGTTATAGCCAAGAAAGGGGGGGGGGCGGACTGCGGCTCTGTGTTGACCTCACAGATGTCAACAAAGCCATCATGCCTGACAAGTACCCCCTACCTACGGCTGGGAAGCTCACTAGCCATTTCCACGGCTCCACTATTTTCAGTAAGATGGACTTACGTAACGGCTACCTCCAGGTCCCTCTGGCACCAGCCAGCATGGATCTTACAGCGTTTGTCACGCACATGGGTGTTTTTAGATTTGAAAGCATGGCATTTGGACTTTCATCAGCCCCAAGCTGTTTTCAGAAGATAATGTCAGTCTGGCTGATATCCAGGGGGTCTCCATCTACCTACATGACGTGGTTGTGCATGCACCCTTCACCGCACTGCATACCGATCACCTGGAGCAGGTCTTTCAGTGTTTCAAGCAGCATGGGGGTCACACTGAGAAATGCTTGTTTGGGGTTGAGGAGGTCAAGTTCCTGGGCTTCAGGCTCTCGAAGAAGAGCATCGCCCCGATAATGTCCCACACTGTGGCCATTCTGTCTCTGCCAGACCAGCGTTCACCATCCCAGCTGTCTTCCTTCCTGGGGATGGCCGCTTACTACCTCAGATTCATGCCACACCACTCTGACTCTACGGCCCCCCTCCGACGGCTTCTCAGGAAGGATGTTACGTGGGACTGGACCCTGGCCTGCCATGAAGCAGTGTGCATTATCAAACGGCAGCTCACGTCCCCACCCACACTGAACCATTTCAGCCTGACCACGCCCACTTTGGTCACCTACGACACCTCCGGGGTGGTGCTAGGCACTGTGCTCTCACAGATTCAAAAGGGGGTCACCTACGACGCCTCACGGGGAATTACTCCAGCAGAGCAGAAGTTTTCGGTGGGGGAGAGGGAAGCCCTGGCTTGCCTGTGGGCATGCGAACGCTGACACGTTTACCTATATAGGAGGCCTTTCACCATCCGCACAGACCACCAAACGCTGACGGCACTGCTGGCGACTAAAGTGCTCAGGGCACATGTCCATGAGAGCTGCTGCGGTGGGCGGACAGGCTGAACCAGTATAACTTCAGTCTGGAGTTTATGCCCAGGCGGGCCAACATGGTGGCCGACCTCCTGTCTAGAGCTGTGTCTGGGATGAAGGAGATGGGCGAGGTCAGCTACAGACAAGGCCCTGACAACTCTTCATAACTACGTCCAGGATGGCTGGCCGGCCAAAGTGGATGACCGGCTGCTCCCCTATTACCACTTCCGCAATGAGCTCTCTTGCTGGGGGGCAGTGTGTCTGTCCCAGGCCACTGTGCGGTCATTCCAGAGATTCTCAGGTCCAGAGTACTACACATGGCGCATGAGGGGCACCTGGGGGTGGTCAAGGTGAAGCACCACTGCCGTGACACAGTGTGGTGGCCCCACATAGACTCTGATGTTGAGGAACTGATGCGTAACTGCGTGGACAACCTGTTTGGGTGCTGGGACCTCCCCAGTGTTGTCACAACGGATAACTAACACAGTTCACTAAAACGCAGCATGAACGGAGCTACACATTGTGGTTCAGTGAGTCCTACACAAACACAACACTTCTGAGCAATGAAGGGATGAGGAGGTAAAAATAGTCTTTGCCAACAAGGTTAGCTATTTGCACTCAGTATAAATAGTCACACCCCTAAATGTTACAGAAATCATAGCAAATCCTGACAGGTTTGAAAATGAATTATTAGGGCCCAAGCCCTGAAAGGGCGCAGAGCCCTATTGTTTTCCTTCCGATTATTCTTTATTAGGGCCCAAGCCCTGAAAGGGCGCAGAGCCCTATTGTTTTCCTTCCGATTATTTTTTTTTATTTTTTTTTTTTTTTTTTTTTTTTTTTCTTTTCTAGCGACTATTCGGGCACTTTTGGGGCCCTTAACATGCTCGAAAACTCTTGAAACTTTGCACACGGGTCAGAACCCGCGGCCATCAGAGCCGGGCTGAAGCTGGTACCCGGGCGTGGCAGGGCGGCTCGTCAGCGCCCCCTGGAATGGGGTCTGAACACCTGGTCCATAACTCAAACACACTTGCATGTAATAATATGAAACTCGGTACACATGTCGATAGCAGAATTTCATCTATACCTCGCGTTCTTGCTTTTTACCCCAGCCCAACAGGAAGTCGGCTATTGAGGTTTTTTTGTAAAACACACGCAATGAACTTTTAAATACTCCTCCTAGAGCTCTGATCCAAATTCGACGAAACTCGGTCAGCGTAGAAGTCAAGACATTGAGGATGAAAGTTTGTGTGGGGATTTTTGATATCTCGAACGGTTTGGCCGTCGCGAGGAAACGAAACTATGGCGAGAAACGTGAAACAGGAAGTGTGTCATAACTTCAGCATACATTAACTGATCTGGATGAAACTTCAGCAGTGCGTTCGCTGTAAGAGGACGATCACATGGATGTGACTATTGTGAGTCAAAGTTATAGCGCCACCAACTGGCAGCAGGAAGTGTGTCACTTTCAAAATGCTTTGAAATCACCCTCTTATTTTTACCCGATTTGCTTCAAACTTCATCTGTATAATGTACATACACGGCAGATGAAGACCTATGAATGGATTCTTGATATCTTTGAAACTGTTGCCGTGGCGACGCATCAAACTTTACCATTCTTTTAGGATGCATTCTTTTAGGATTCGAACATTTGTCCATAAATCAAACACACGTGCATGGATTAATATGAAACTCGGTACACTCATAGATCACATCAGGCCAAACAACTTTCGTGCTCTAAGTTTTACGACAGTTCGAACGGAAGTCGGGAATTATGTTTTTTTTTTAAATAATTGTCCTAGAAAAACATCAAATTACAACCCATGCTGTTACCAATCACCACCAAACTCGGTGTGCATGAAGTCAAGACATTGAGGATGCTATATTCCGGACGGATTTTTGATATCTTCGAACGGTTTGGCCGTGGCGGATTTTTTTGACTAAAAAAGGACACATAAAGTGTGTTATAACTTGGTTAGTTTTACTGACAGTTACAAAACTTGCCGTGTATATTGTTCTATTCAAGCCAAACAACTTTCTAATTAACAATAATAAGCTCAAACCCACAGAAAGTCAGATATTGTAGTTTGAATATGATCATGCTCTTTCTGAGCCTAGGCCTGTCACACAGTCTGTGTGTGTGTGTGATTGAGTCTTTTGACACACAGTCTCTGTGTGTGTGTGTAGGGGGAGGGGGCTTAATAATTTCACTGTGTGTCTGGCCTGCTAAAGTAAATACATTTCTTAAGCCTGGTATTTTTTAAATAAGTTTTTGTTTTTATTTTTTTATAAGTAAAGACATATAACCTGTTTAATTGTAGTGCATTGACAATAGTTTTATATAATTAGTGTATTAATTAAATTAACTTGGTCCATAAATCAAAAAGGAAGTGTGTTAAAACTTCTGCATACATTAACTGATCTTGATGAAACTTCAGCAGTGTGTTCGTTGTAAGAGGCCGATCACATGGATGTGACTATTGTGAGTCAAATATATAGCGCCACCAACTGGCAGCAGAAAGTGTTTCACTTGCAAAATGCTTTGAAATCACACTCTTACTTTTACCCGATTTGCTTCAAACTTCATCTGTATAATGTAAACACACGCCAGATGAAGAGCTGTGAAAGCATTATTCAATATCTAAGATAATGTTGCCATAGCAACGCATCAAACTTTAACATTCCTTTTTTTGATGATTTTGAGTCTCTTAGCGGCTTTTGGGGCCCTTAATGGGTTTGAAAACTCTTGAAACTTTGCACACAGGTCAGATCCCACAGCCATCAGAGCCGGGAAGATGGTACCCGGGTGTGGCAAGGGGGCTAGACAGCGCCCCCTGGAACGGGGTCCAAAAACTTGGTCCATAAATCAAACACGCTTGCATGTAATAATATGAAACTCAGTACACATGTTGATCTCATCGTTTCATATATTCATATATTCTCCTCAAGCCGGACAACTTTCTAATTTACACTCATGAGCTAGGACCCACAGAAAGTCAGATATTTTGGTTTGAAAATGTTGAGTGTCTCTCTGAGCCTACACTTCTGTATGGCAAGCCCTTTTAACATTTAAAAGCTAAGTTTGACTATTCGTAATTAACATTGTAGATATCAACAACGTCTTTCTAGTCGTAATTACATTTTGGATAGTTTGTATTATCATTTAAGATATCTGTAACGTAATTGTGACTAGTTCGAAACGACAGATAGAGTATGGCAAGCCGTTTTAACATTTAATCATTTTAACCTACTAGTCTCTATTTTCATGCTACTAGTACTTATTTTTTAGATACTAGTATCTATTCCATTAAGTACTAGTACTTATTCATTAGCTACTAGTGCTTATTCTTTAGATACTAGTGCCTTTTCTTTAGATACTAGTGTTTATTCTTTAGGTACTAGTACCTTTTTAAAGATACTAGTACTTATTCATTAGACACTAGTCCTTATTTATTAGATACTAGTACTTATTCATTAGATGCTAGTCCTTATTCATTACATACCAATGCTTATTAATTAGTTACTAGTACTTATTCATTAGATGCTAGTACCTATTAAATAGATACTAGTACTTATTCATTAGACACTAGTACTTATTTCAATGGTGACTAGTAACTATTCTTTTGTTACTAGTCACATTTTTCCAGTGACTTCTATGGTGATCTGTCATTCAGATATCAACTATTCAGTTCTGACTAGTATGTTAGTATGTATTCCAATTGTGGAATACATACTAGTATGTATTCCAAAGCAGGGGTTACGTTTTTGCACGTCGTGCAGAATAACCCTAAAGGCACCAAGGTGGCGGTGCCACCGGCTTTATATATATATATATATTATATATATATATATATATATATATATATAAATATAGCTGCGAGCAGCGATGGAGGGCCAAAGCCGGCGGTACCGCCATCCCGGTGCCTTTAGGCACCGGGGTTGGTGCCACCGGCTTGGGCCCGCGATGCGCTGCTCGCAGCTATATTTATTTATTTTTTTATTTTTTTATTTTTTTCTAGCGACTATTCGGGCACTTTTGGGGCCCTTAACATGCTCGAAAACTCTTGAAACTTTGCACACGGGTCAGAACCCGCGGCCATCAGAGCCGGGCTGAAGCTGGTACCCGGGCGTGGCAGGGCGGCTCGTCAGCGCCCCCTGGAATGGGGTCCGAACACCTGGTCCATAACTCAAACACACTTGCATGTAATAATATGAAACTCGGTACACATGTCGATAGCAGAATTTCATCTATACCTCGCGTTCTTACTTTTACCCCAGCCCAACAGGAAGTCGGCTATTGAGGTTTTTTTGTAAAACACACGCAATGAACTTTTAAATACTCCTCCTAGAGCTCTGATCCAAATTCGACGAAACTCGGTCAGCGTGAAGTCAAGACATTGAGGATGAAAGTTTGCGTGGGGATTTTTGATATCTCGAACGGTTTGGCCGTGGCGAGGGAAACGAAACTATGGCGAGAAGCGTGAAACAGGAAGTGTGTCATAACTTCAGCATACATTAACTGATCTGGATGAAACTTCAGCAGTGCGTTCGCTGTAAGAGGACGATCACATGGATGTGACTATTGTGAGTCAAAGTTATAGCGCCACCAACTGGCAGCAGGAAGTGTGTCACTTTCAAAATGCTTTGAAATCACCCTCTTATTTTTACCCGATTTGCTTCAAACTTCATCTGTATAATGTAAATACACGGCAGATGAAGACCTATGAATGGATTCTTGATATCTTTGAAACTGTTGCCGTGGCGACGCATCAAACTTTACCATTCTTTTAGGATGCATTCTTTTAGGGATTCGAACATTTGTCCATAAATCAAACACACGTGCATGGATTAATATGAAACTCGGTACACTCATAGATCACATCAGGCCAAACAACTTTCGTGCTCTAAGTTTTACGACAGTTCAAACGGAAGTCGGGAATTATGTTTTTTTTTTTAAATAAATGTCCTAGAAAAACATCAAATTACAACCCATGCTGTTACCAATCACCACCAAACTCGGTGTGCATGAAGTCAAGACATTGAGGATGCTAAATTCCGGACGGATTTGTGATATCTTGGAACGGTTTGGCCGTGGCGGATTTTTTTGACTAAAAAAGGACACATAAAGTGTGTTATAACTTGGTTAGTTTTACTGACAATTACAAAACTTGCCGTGTATATTGTTCTATTCAAGCCAAACAACTTTCTAATTAACAATAATAAGCTCAAACCCACAGAAAGTCAGATATTGTAGTTTGAATATGATCATGCTCTTTCTGAGCCTAGGCCTGTCTTTGCCTGTGTGTGTGTGTGTGTGTGTGTGTGTGTGTGTGTGTGTGTGTGTGTGTGTGTGTGTGTGTGTGTGTGTGTGTGTGTGTGTGTGTGTGTGTGTGTGTGTGTGTGTGTGTGTGTGTGTGATGTTGAGTCTCTGTGTCGTGTGTGTGTGTGTGTGTGTGTGTGTGTAGGGGGAGGGGGCTTAATCATTTCACTGTGTGTCTGGCCTGCTAAAGTAAATACATTTCTTAAGCCTGGTATTTTTTAAATAAGTTTTTATTTTTATTTTTTTATAAGTAAAGGCATATAACCTGTTTAATTGTAGTGCATTGACAATAGTTTTATATAATTAGTGTATTAATTAAATTAACTTGGTCCATAAATCAAAAAAGTAAGTAAATAAATCAAAAAGGAAGTGTGTTAAAACTTCTGCATACATTAACTGATCTTGATGAAACTTCAGCAGTGTGTTCGTTGTAAGAGGCCGATCACATGGATGTGACTATTGTGAGTCAAAGGCTGCGTTTACACTTGGCATTAACATGCGATCACCGTGATCTGATCAAGCAGATCGGATCATTAGCCAATCAGGACATGGTGAGTTTACATTTGGTCACATTAAGTAGCCTCTGTATCTGGATAGAAGAGCGGATTTCTGTTTCCTGCATAATATTTAAATTAGATATGTTGCACGACACCAGATTAAGAGTAAAAATGATGCAAATAAAACAATGTCCCAGTTGCTTTCACTCATTCGCTTTGCAATCTCCAGTAATTAGATAAAAAAAATGTTAACAAAGTTATACTTCCAGAGTTGATCATACAAAAATAACTGGGTTGATCATAAAACAAGTCATATCATCGATCATCTGGTTTTAAGGTTATAGCGTGCAATGACTATATTGACAGAAATGGGAGATTGGTTAACATGCAAAGACATTCAATAAAAACATTCAACATTTAAAAAATCAGATTGCGATTATTCCTCTGGCAAAGCAGCATGCAGCTCTTATTTAAGATCTCATGACTGACTGTGAATGTACAGGCGATCGCCTCGTTCAGATAATGTTGCACAATTAAAATGAAAAATGACACACATAGTATCATGTAAGCCTAAATTAACTGTTTTAAAGATAAACGTTTATTGTAAGATTCAAATAAGTTTTTATTTCTTGTCTAAACTGCGTCTGGCCATTATTTTTCTCACAGCCACGCGGGGAGACTGGGTGGGATTTAAATTACGTCCACCTGTGAATGCAGACACGATGGCTGGATTGCGTTTACATTACACTGAGATCCGATCACAAAGCGTCCTCGACTACCTCCGAACCTGGACACGCCAATCGGATAACATTCCGATTAGAAGCGCGTTTACACTTGTCTTTTCAATGTGTATGTGGACAACATCCGGATACAGGTCGCATATTAATGCCAAGTGTAAACGCAGCCAAATATATAGCGCCACCAACTGGCAGCAGAAAGTGTTTCACTTTCAAAATGCTTTGAAATCACACTCTTACTTTTACCCGATTTGCTTCAAACTTCATCTGTATAATGTAAACACACGCCAGATGAAGAGCTGTGAAAGCATTATTCAATATCTAAGATAATGTTGCCATAGCAACGCATCAAACTTTAACATTCCTTTTTTTGATGATTTTGAGTCTCTTAGCGGCTTTTGGGGCCCTTAATGGGTTTGAAAACTCTTGAAACTTTGCACACAGGTCAGATCCCACAGCCATCAGAGCCGGGCTGAAGATGGTACCCGGGTGTGGCAAGGGGGCTAGACAGCGCCCCCTGGAACGGGGTCCAAAAACTTGGTCCATAAATCAAACACGCTTGCATGTAATAATATGAAACTCAGTACACATGTTGATCTCATCGTTTCATATATTCATATATTCTCCTCAAGCCGGACAACTTTCTAATTTACACTCATGAGCTAGGACCCACAGAAAGTCAGATATTTTGGTTTGAAAATGTTGAGTGTCTCTCTGAGCCTACACTTCTGTATGGCAAGCCCTTTTAACATTTAAAAGCTAAGTTTGACTATTCGTAATTAACATTGTAGATATCAACAACGTCTTTCTAGTCGTAATTACATTTTGGATAGTTTGTATTATCATTTAAGATATCTGTTAACGTAATTGTGACTAGTCGAAACGACAGATAGAGTATGGCAAGCCGTTTTAACATTTAATCATTTTAACCTACTAGTCTCTATTTTCATGCTACTAGTACTTATTTTTTAGATACTAGTATCTATTCCATTAAGTACTAGTACTTACTAGTACTTATTCATTAGATACTAGTACCTATTAAATAGATACTAGTACTTATTCATTAGACACTAGTACTTATTTCAATGGTGACTAGTAACTATTCTTTTGTTACTAGTCACATTTTTTCCATTGACTTCTATGGTGATCTGTCATTCAGATATCAACTATTCAGTTCTGACTAGTATGTTAGTATGTATTCCAATTGTGGAATACATACTAGTATGTATTCCAAAGCAGGGGTTACGTTTTTGCACGTCGTGCAGAATAACCCTAAAGGCACCAAGGTGGCGGTGCCACCGGCTTTATATATTATATATATATATATATATATATATATATATATATATATATATAATATAGCTGCGAGCAGCGATGGAGGGCCAAAGCCGGCGGTACGCCATCCCGGTGCCTTTAGGCACCGGGGTTGGGTGCCACCGGCTTGGGCCCGCAATCGCTGCTCGCAGCTATATTTATAAATGTTGTCTTTCACCAAAATTACTGTATTGTTGATCATTTCTAAATTGTTTGGTGACCCCTTGTGTCGACATTAAGTAATTAGCAGGTCTTTTGCCCTTTCACCTGTTTTTTTTTTTGTATGAAAACAGGAATGATTTTATGTTTGATTTTTGACTGTTAAAACTGTTCTTAAAGATAGATTTGTGCTGTGTCGCCTTCTGGTGTTTGTTTAAAGCAACAGCAGAGAAGTTTATCTGATGCTGATAGCTGAGGCATGTGTGTAAATGCCCACTGTTAACACAGGATATATGTTTCTCCTTCTTGTGTTAGAATAAACAATGCATCAAACAGTTCTCAGTGTCCGCTGTGATTTGAGTGCTGTCAGATGAGAAGCATTAGATTTGCATCAGCTTTTTGAGTATTTTGAACCCAAATTTTATTTGTGTTTATCCTGTTAGAATTAACATGTTTTCAACTGGACTTGAGTTGATGGCAACTCAATTTTATCAATTTACAAGATAAGATTTTATCACATTTTATCAAGTTACTTTCTCTCTTTTTTAAAAAAAATGTTTATGCATTTTTGTAAAAGTACCATGACAGGAAACACTCTCTCTTGCTTCATACAAACGCAGCTGCTGCCATTTTGTGACTATTGTTTTGTACACGGTTTGATTATAAGATAACAAAGGGGTATTTTAAAACTACTCTAAAAATGTGATGAAATTCTGTGTAAAGTGGTATGACCAGGGTTCGAAATGATTTATGATTATTGGGGGTCCCCTACAATGAAAAAATTCTGAAGACTAATATATATATATATATATATATATATATATATGTGTGTGTGTGTGTGTGTGTGTGTGTGTGTGTGTGTGTGTGTGTGTGTGTGTGTGTGTGTATATGGAGTATGGACAATGTCAGGGTTTTTCCTGTCTCAAAATGAGGCAGAGGTGGCAAAATCCTAACATGGGGCCAAGACTATCCTAACATGGGCCAAGATACTTGGCCCAGAAAGGTAGTAAAGACATTGTTAAAATAGTTCATGTGACTCCAGTGGTTCAAAAGTAAATGTTATGAAGCGTCGAGAATAGTTTTTGTGTGCAAAAAAAAAAACAACTTAATTCAACAATCTCTTCTTTTCGATGTCAGTCTCCTATGCTGTTTGTGTAGTGAACACAGTCCAGCACTTCCATGTTCTTCTGCTCATTATTGGCCGGGAGTGTTCTGTAAATAGCGTCTGTAGCTCCGTAAGCTACTCACAGAGACCAAAGCGCACCTGTAGCAGTTAGCTGCTAGTTTGTTTCTTTATTATTACTCCATGCTTCGTGGTGTTTGCTACATCTTTGTGTAAGTTGAAAAATCATATTTTTTGACTGAAGATTGCTTGCCGTTGGTTGAGAAGCAGGCTAAAGTGGTCAGTATTACTATGTATTCTATATTAGCATTAGCTACAGCCATGCTATTTATGTAATGATTGCAATATTTGAAGTTGTCTTTTATTTTGTCTATCTGAACTTTTAGTTCTACGGCAGGGTTCTCAAGTTTTAGCAAAAGCTTGGAATGAGTCAGCATTCGGTTAGGAGAGGAGCCCAGATTAAGCCCCGACCCACCCATCCCGCCCACCCTAATTTTAGCCATTGTTCATAATTAACCAGCACAAATTGAAATTATAACAATTGGTAAATCTCATAAATGACAAAGCAATTCATCACATCAAATATAGCTACTCTTTAATGTTATATTAATAAAAATATACAAAAATATAACAAATTGCTCCAAACAGTTTGGAAAAGCAAATCTTTTTGCATTTTGAATGTGTCTAGTCGAAATGGTATAATGATTTATTGTGTGGTGGGACATTGTGAACAAATGGCCATATTATAATATTAAGGTGTGTGTTTACACAAATATCTTTTTGCTTTTTCCCTGACATCTTTGAAAAATACAAAAACAATGGCAATAATTAATGTATTTTGAAAATATTACTCAGAGCACTCTGCTTTAATACATGTAGCCTTAATGTAACTAGAAAGCTTATTAATACAGTATAATAAATAATTTAAAATAAAATACATTCATTCCTTCCCATACCCACTAACATTTCCCTTATTCAGGTAAGGCTAAGCAAGCAAAACTGAGCCAAAGCTTCTGGCCTGGTTGCAAAGTAGTTGTAGAGTTTCTGACTGCATCAATAATAATAATGTATGCGATGGGCTATATATTAAATGTTCTATCTAGGCTAAAAATGTTAGACGAGCTTTCTTCCCTTCTCCATCACGACGTGTGTTCGCGCGATCTTGTTGGTTACCTAGTAACGAGGAGAACGTTCCGTCGACTTCTGAGTGTTTGTGCGTCTATGTTGCCCGTTCACATATCGCGTCTTTTGCGTGCTCAAGTTCATTATTTCAAATGGAGGCGCGCGGTTTGCCGCATCGAAATAAAAACATCTCAACTTTTCAGAATGCCGCAAGAGCACCATAATCGTACAGTAGGTCACATGACAAGAATCAACTGGAGCGCAACCGCCCTAGCGCTTTGGAAAAAGGAGAATGCGGCGCGCTCAGCTGTTTTCTATGCGTTTTTAGGCGCGATATGTGAATAAAAACCGAACACAATCTGTCAGAGAGATACGTGCTGGTGGCAGGAAACTTGACTGTGTGCCTAAGGCTCGTATTCAACTTTATATATAAAGCTTGCAGGACAACTTGGTTGACGTTGCCTTTTCAGCGTGAGAAATACCCGAGTGTGGCGTGTGAGCGTGTGAACTGGATAGAATTGCGTGTGTCTCACGGCCAATGCGTGAAACTTGAGAACCCTGTCTACGGTGTTAATAAACGTTCACTTGATCATGAACGAAGATCTTACAGTGTGTAGAGCGACACGTGGGCAATTTTTTGGGGGTGAACTAACCCTTTAGAACATCAAACAAGTACAGTGGAGCTTCTGTTTATGCTCAGTGTACACTTATGTCACATGTGAAAAAAAATGCTAAATTCAGTTTGTTCATATAATGATCATGTCTCTTCAGAACGTTTGGAATAAACCACAAGATTATGAACTTTCTGAAGCATCAATAAGGTAGTTGCACTACCTTTATTGAAATCGATCATATTAACTCAACATGTCTTTATTAGTGAGTACAGGTTTGGAAAATGGCAAATGAGTAAATGGCATTATTTTAAGAATTTAAAAGGAATTAGGTTAAATGTGAACAAATTAGGATTTCTTTACAAAACAATTAAAGCCTTACATCAGAAACAAAATCTGAGTATTTATGAATCACCTTTTAAAGAAACTTGTATTCCAAAACCTCAAGGGTATATTCCAAATGTTTCTCAGGTTTTAAAGAACAAACAATTCACATAAACCATGCACATTCAGTCTAAACACTTGAAGTCTGTGGACAATTTAGAATTATGTTAAAGACATTATTTTATTGTTTTAAACAACAAATGTACTTTTTAAGTTGTGAACCTTTGAAAGATGGATCCAGAGATTTCCCAAAAAAAACGTAAAAAGTGTATTTAATTGCCTTATGGCCAGGGTGTAGACTACTTCAGTTTGCCATGTCCGGACACAGCATTTTTGCACGCAGTCGATTTCCGCACAGCTTTCAAGGCATAAGGCCAGTTACCTGTTGCTTCTGCATCGGGATTGCGCACTGTCAGGTACGGTGTAGCATACACACAGACGTGTCCCATACCGCCGTACTCTTCGCCGGAGCCTGATGCGCACCTCCTCTCCTCAAAAATGTAATTACACATCGCGATGGCGGACTGCCCCAGAGTGCCTGTGATTGAGTTAGCTTTGGTAACATCATCTGGTATCACCATCGTTTTGCCTCCTGCTCCAACATTACGCCGGGTTTCTTCTGCATCGACACCACCGTTTAAATCTCAAGCAGCAGCAAAGAAACACCCATAGAAAAGAGAACATGGAAATGGACTCATGGACTCAGCGGCTTGGTTTAAGAGGCACAGAAGAGTATCAGCCATCTGTAGCTACATCGCTCGGCAGAATACAGAAGACTGCCCAGATGGCAAGTGAATTCGTGCAAGTAGAGACAATTTCCAGACGTTCGGGTCTGGATTTCAGCGGAGTGTATGGAGAGACTGGAAGAACACTCCAGACAAGTACATTTGCCTGCGTGAAAAACTTGCCACAAAGAGCGGGGATCAGGGAGGAAAAAGTCCCGCCGTTTTATTTATTCCTGTCTTGGCTGAGAACATGATGTGAAACACAGGCTCACGGAGTCGAACTTTGATGATAAGGTGAGAGAATACACGTCCTTTGTGTTTAGATTAGCTAACTTAACTAGCAAATGCTAATGGAGTCTGAATTTGTGCAAAAATGACGCGTCTGTGAAGAGAATGTACTAGGTTCTAATTATATATGCAATGGGTTGTATTTATATGTAGGGGTTCCCCAATCTCAATTGCCTTGAAAGACCACTGTTCCCTGCAGGAGTTAGCTCCGATCCTGCGATCAGGAACACATATCGAGCATGCTAATCAAGGTCTTCAGGATTACACCTAGACACTCACAGGTAGATGTGTTTGATCAAGGTTAGAGCTATAACTTACTGCAGGGACAGTGGCCCTCCAGGACCAGTGTTGGGAAGCCCTGTTATGTGTAATAGATTGTTATTCTATCTGTGGCTTTGCAAATAATACAAAAAAACAATGTAGCGTTTGCAATGCAGGGATATGCAGTATCCATAGCTATATCAATCTGTGAATTAACACTAATGCATAGGCTAGATATATATACACACACACACACACATATATATATATATGTATATATATATATATAGTATATTGCTGTATATATATATATAGCAGTAGTATAACTACTATTTCTTAATCACAGATGGAGCGAATTAAGCTCCAACTCGTGGTTCAGCTGTTGTGGAGCCTCCAGTAACGCAATGAGCAACTCAAGTTATTAGCACCATCACCAGGCCATGTACACCGATCCCCCAGCCATCTCTTCCATCCCCCAGGCATCACCTATGGCCCCCAGTCCAAAGATGGCACAGGAAGAAAACAAAGGGACAAGATGACTGGATCCAGATGCAGGTTGCTCGTTTGGAGGCTCAGTGGAGGAACAGCCGAGTGGAGCTGCAACAGAGGAAACGCAAGAGTGACCGGTTTGGGAACACTGTGGCTGATATGCTAAAAGGGTGCCTGAGGGGGCCAGCGCATGCAATGTTTGATGTGTCCAAGGTTCCTATTTGAGTGGCATCAGAAAAAATTATCAATCTGTGCCTACTCTCTACAACGTTGCACCTTTAAATCTCTCTGCACTATCTGTATATAGTTTGCACATTGTTTTGTCCAGGTCACTCAAATAAAGATTAAAGCTACAAAACCGTGCAAGAGGTTGGCATGTCGCTAGAGGCACTACATTCAAAACAACAACAACGGCTTTGCTTGATAAATGAGACGCGATGATGGGAACTGTTGTTTTCAACTCCACCGTGGATGAATCAGATCAGACGGGAAGTCGAAAATTAGTTGTCATGGTATGAGGTAAAGTTCAATTTCTTATGAATGTTGCGTTTAATGACATGATTGTTTTTCAGTAAACTGAAATAGCCGCAAGAAAAGTCAGGTTTAAAAGTAAAATAGTTATCACAGATGTTACTGTACGAGTCACTGGACGAAGCTATGGTGGAGAGGGTTTGAAGTCAAATCGCCTAATGTATCCCGTGACTTCGCCCCTATGCTGCAATATGCATTTAGTTTTTCATTCATTTACAGAAATCAGCTGCTTGAATGACAATTACTGATGTTATTAGATTTGTCAGGTGATATTCTCAATTCATTCAGTTAACGGATGTTCTGAGGTAAATTTTCAGACTGCAGACTCAGCAACGATTGTATTTAATTGCACAGTACAATCATAACATAGAACAGACATTATCTTCCTTTCATGTCATTAAACATAACAATATTGCTGGCCATATACTGATGAGAAAAGTGTGCGTCCGGTGTGCGATACTGGAGTTGTCCTAGACGTGGCACGGCTCTTCTCGTCCAGTGTGCGACCCCCTTTACAGCCAACAGTTCACATTCCGAGAATAATTGAAAGAATAATTGTGCACCATTCCATAACAAATGCGCGAAACAAGCTGACGTTTGTTGCTTGATAGACGCTAACGCACAACTACAACTTCCGCATTTGTCCAGGACTACACGTAGTACGAGCGGGAAACCGAGGTAACAGTGGATATGACGCGATTGACTGGTGACTCCAGCTCAGCCCTGCTCTTCACACGCCCCATTTTCCTGGTTAAAATCTTCAATTTCTCGCGTTTAAACATTGTTTGAAACATTTGGAATATTGTAAGTTATCATCTTAACTAGAATATATAACACTGGCCTTGTGATTTTGGGATATTTTAATGCAAAAATCTTAGGTATTGCCAGCTTTTTTTACTCTTATTACTCTTGCATCTATTTATAATATGAATACTTTTAGACCATAGGAACTTCACATGTTGCACAATCTTATACATAGTTTGCCCTAGATATATATATATAAGGTACCAGTTCTCGATGGGTGTGGTACGGTACACTGGTGTCAGGGTTCGGTACGGTTTGGTACAGCAAAAAAGAAAAAAAAATGGCATAGAATTTCCTTGATTTTTTTTTTAAATGTTTTATTCATTAAAACTTAAGTATGACTTTTGTTTACATTGAACAATGATGGAGCAATACTTAACCAATCTTCTATGGTGTTTTCTTAGCAGCAAACTGTATAAAACAAAAACAGCTCCTTATAAAAAATAAAATAAAATGTAGTAGTTATGAACAAATACAAAGAATATAACAGTTCTGTTTTTGTAATTGGGGCTCAGAACTCTTCATGACCCAGGTGCTGCTCCACTCAATTGTTAGTTTTTCTTTTTTTTTTCAGAAAGATGAGTGTCCACATTTTTTGTGGACAGCACAGATCTGCTAGATGTAACAATGTCCCCAGCAGTGGAAAAAATATGCCCTCTCGTGAGGCACAGCAGGATCCAGGCACAGCCAGAGTGACTGCCATGTGTGCAATTTCATCTCCTCCTCCTGCCACTTTAGCCACGAGTTGGGCTTGAATCATGATGGGTACATGGACATTCCTCCAAAAAGATCAGTCATGGCTGATTTCTTTTCTCTGATGGAGGCAATGATGAGGGCTGCCCAGTCCTCTGTCTTCTGTGGAGGTTGCTGGCTCTATGTGGTGCCTGTAGCTTGCTCCTGAGAAATATAAACAAGAGAATAATCTTCAGATCACATGCTCTGCCCAGTCATATAACCCATAGCATGGTATTTACTACAAAAGGTTACTAGATCACACACACAATTGCAATGTTCTACACAGGGACATATCGGATACAACATTACAAAACAGATTATAATGAACACAACATCTGGATGTATTCTATTTTAAAAGTATTGATATGAAAATGTTATTAAAAAATCCCTTAAAACTTAAAGGTATGCAAATAATTAATCAAAAATATAGTAAGCAGCAAATATATAAAATAGTACCATTTAATAAATACTCACAACAATCTCTGTGGTTAGAGCTTCATAGCTCTGAGGGCGAGATGGTAGCATCTAAGTGTTGCAGTGGTTGAAATCGTGGATCCAGAATCTGTGCTCTTGTGTAGGAGTGTAATCATTGGAGATCAGGTACCGATGTATCAGCTGCTGCAGGTGCACCATTTAGATGGCTGTTTTGCACATCCCTCACTGCTGGGCTGTCATCATCAGACAGTTCCATGGATTTCAGGATTGTCATTTTCATAGGAAGGACCATGGATGCAGATGGAGAGGACTCAGTGCACATAAGGGTTGTCACAGTTTTCAAGGGTTTCAAAACTGTGATAACATTCTCAGCCAGTTGCATGTCAGTTTTCAGACAAAGTCATGATGTCTTTAACATTTTTCTTAACAGCTTTGTCTGTCATTGCAGAATACACTGTAGCCTGCTGTTCAATATATCTTTCTATCATATCATAGCTTGAATTCCATCTAGTTGGTACATCTTGGATGAGGTTGTGGAACAGAAGCTGCAGCAACTCCTGTTTTGTCTTCAACACATGGGCTGCTGTTGTGCTTCTGTGAAAAAAAGGTCACAATCTGTCTGATCTTTGCTAGGAGGTGAGAACTGCTGCCCTGCCATTGCTTCTGGAGTGCCAGTAATGATATGGGCAAGACCCCTTTGTGGCCAAGTCCAGCAGCTCCGCAACAGCATTAACTATATCCAGCATTGTCAGTCATTCACACCAGAGTTAGTTCAGCTGCTTTCTCAACTTTCACACTTCCACTGCTTCTGTTATCCCTTTGGCCAAATCCAGCTCTTGGACTCAAAGGGGCATTCTCAAGAATGTGACTTTCAGTCCCATTCAGCATAATGTACGACCGTACAGTCAGGAAGCTTTGTGAAGCCTTCGTGCAGCCATCTGTTCAGACACGCGCGTTGCGGCAGCAATTGGTTTTCTATTTGGGCTTTTGTTTTTTGGTACAAAGCAGGAATTACAGTCTGGCTGAAATGGGCTTGTGAAGGAATAGTGTAACGGGCTTAAGTACATTAGCATGTTTCTAAATCCTGGCATTTCCACTACAGAGTAAGGTCTTCATATCGCGCGGCTATAAATGTACCAATCCGCGCGGTGATGACTTTTGCCCTGTTTGAATCAGTTGGAAATGCCTGTCTAAATGCTGCGGGCAGTAGTTTGTGTCGTGTATGTTTCTGCTTGTTTTTCGTCTTGTTCCGGATACCTGACACATAGGGGTGATGCTTCGTCCGTAAATGAGTTGACATGTTTTGAGTATTTCCGCTGGTGTGACCTATTGTCATGTAGCAGATGCGACATACCGTTGTTTTATCCACCACTCTCTTGCCATCAACATCAAAGCTTACAGGGAAACCAAAGTGGACCCAAACACCAGATCTGTTGGTTATTGGAGGATCTTCTATTTCTGGTCCATTATTACTAGCCATTTTCGCAATCGAGCCTGTTCAGCGCGTTCGCCTGGCCTGACTGAGCCTGGTGGGTTTTTTTTCTCGGGGTGGCAAAGGCGTTGCCTGTTACGGTCGTTTGGGCTACCTTGTTGAGCGCATAACATATTTCACACACCTTTTATTTTCCGAATGTCAGTTTGCTAACTTCAATTTGAATTATCCAACGAACCGTTTGGTTCAAAAGATGCATACCGAACCGAAAGCCTCGTACCCGAAACGGTTCAATATGAAGTACGCGGTATCGTTACACCCCTAATATATATATATTTCCTGCTGTTTGCACATCGCATTGTGCTCGTTACTGTAAACAATATTAGAACAACACTGTACAACAACTTGACTTTAAAACTGGTATTTATTTACAAGGTTCCATGTCATTTATTAGGTGCAACAATAAATTACACCAGTACAATCTTACTGATCAAGTTGACCTACTGTAACATTGTTGTGTCTGTTCGCCATCGCACATAATTCACATGGGTGGTTGAAAAGAAAGGCCGCAGTCAAGGTCATTCCGCCCCAGCTGCAAGCTCTGGTGTAAGCGGGCTCCTTGAAAGGTGAACGTGGATCTGAGTGGTCCAAAAGATTGCTGTCCCCCTGACACCACTCTGTGTACCACTCCCCTGTGTTAACTCAGTAGTGCCTTCAGTGTCTGCTGAAATTAGTACAGGGATGTATCTGCTAACAGGTGCTGGGTGACAGGAACAGGTGCTGTGTAAAACAGAACCAAGCTTTACAATGTACGACCTGATTCTGTCTGGCAAGACATTTTATAGGACGGTTGCCCAGAGATTTCGCCAGACCTCTGCGGCCCAAAAGCCCAACTGCATTCTACAAATCACCCGTCTGGCTCTGGAGTGATGCTAATTGTAGGTCTGCTTATCCATGGGCAGGTTCATCCCTATGTAGCAGAACAAAACAGAATAAATTGTAGAATTAATAATGCACCTGTGATCAGGAATATATACATATATGAATATACACAAAGTATTATAACATTAAATACATTTTGTTTGTGACATACCTGGAAAGGGACGCATGAGGTTGTTGTGTGGTGGGAATGCAGCATCACCAACTATCACATGTGGGATTTTGACTCCTGTTCCAGGAAGCTTGGTGGGGGCAGGTTCAGTTTTATTCAAGGAAGCCTAGAACCAAATCGGCTCTCCTTGAAGACACCACCATCACTTTCCTGTCCGTATCCCCCACATCCACCATGGTGAAGTGATACCTGGCGTCTCAAGTAGCCATCAGAACAATGGAGTGTGCGCCCTTGTAGTTGTAGTAGTCGCTCCCGGCGTGTGGTGGTGCTTTTATGTTGACATGCTTTCCATCGACGCTGCCAACACAGTTCAGGAAGTTCCACAGTCTCCAAAAATCAGCAGCAATATTTTTCCATTGGGCGACGGAAGGACAGGGAAGAAACTGTGGCTGCAGTGCTTTCCACAAAGATTTACATACCTCGGACACTATGGAAGACACTGTGATTGATGAAAGTTTGTATCTAGCTGCTACAGCCTGTTGGCTTCCACCTGAAGCTAAAATATGAAGGTTGATTGCCAGTCTCTGTGTAATGTCTACAGGCATGCTGTGCATACACTGATGTACGATAAATGGCTGCACACGACAAACCAAATCATCTGAATCTACCGGCCAACATTCGGAAATATCTTGAAGTGCATTTCCTCGTCCTCGTCGCACGTACCATCTTCTATGACATTTCTCTCATTTCTGCCTTTTAGTCTTAGTAATTTCACTAAAATTAACTGTTTTTCCACCTTGATAAGCTCCAACTCCAACATGATCCGCTCTCTTTCAGTCGCCATTGGTTGTAGTAAACCTTTCCAACTCTTCAGTCATTTGTTTAGAGCTTTCACATTTTCAACGCATGTTGAACATCCAAATAACGACAAACTAAAATACAGCTGTACAATCATAATTAATCCTATAACTCACATGCTTAATCCTGAGGAGATAAAACATAATAATATATAGCCAATTACTCACTTGAAAACTATAACAGAAAACGAAAACCGCGAGCACGAAATCGGCAGCTAAGCCATGTAATTCAAGGCAGATTTAGGAAGTATTTATAAATGAAAGAAACTTTTACAGACATTGCATATCTGGCGACATTTAAAGCATCACACCATTAAACTGCTCATATTTAATGTCATTCTAACCTTTTTTAGTTTGTGTGGGTTGCCAGCCATGTAAATTCAGTTCTGTCACTCCCCCATCTTTGCAACTGCCAATTCCAATTGTTTCAGTTTGTTTAGTCTTTTAAATATATTTTTCTTAAAAAATTACTGAAAAGGCACACATCTAAAAACCCTTGTCAAAATTACTCAAGATAATACACACACTATTTAATTGTAAAAAACAACAACAAAAAACGTTCACAACAAAATATTAAGTTACTTAAAATATTTAAGTAAAGTATCAAACATAGATTTATTTGTTGAAATTTGTGTTTTACAATTACAACTCCACAGTCATTTTTGTAGTAGTCTCCAATGACACCATCTCATGTCAAGGTTTAGCATCAGGTTTAGGGTCAGGAAAAGGATCTGCTTATACTGTAATATTCATCTGTAGTCTATAGGCAGAAATATGATTACTCTTGTTACATAACAGGATGCAGTTAGGACAATGATTCTAGTTATTTCCTTTTTCTCTCTCACATGTACAACTAAAAAACAATCTTTATTATTGAGGGCAGGGGGCGAGGAACGGTGTGCCGCTCTGGCTAAGAATTAGCAGCGAGCGCTGGAGCGCAGGACATCTGCGGTGAGAGATAACAATCCCACGACTGATAATCCAGTCAGGTCACAGCTTACCACCAACATCAGAGAAAATAATGAATCCATAGCGATGACATCACACACCCGACTGTATAACGGCTGTGCTGATAGAATCTTGTTCTCTTTTTACATGTAAATATGTAGGGTGCAAAAAGGCTAAAGGCACTGAACTAAATTCAAAATAAACTAAACTCTTACCTGAGTAGCACTAGCCACTGAATCCGGCTTCAAAACACGTTTTTGTGTGTGTGTTCAAGAAGATGTACTGTGTTTTTAGCTGTGTTCATCTACAAAGGTAACACTGCAGCTGTCCTCCTTCGGAAAAAACTGTATTGGGTATAAAGATGGCAAACACACAGACACAATTGTCCACCTCGGTTAATGCTCCGGGCGGAATGAGAATGTGAGTCGATTCTCTTCTAAGGCTGTGGCTGTGTCAGTTTATAGCTCTTGTGTTTCCTTTCGTCTCTTTTCTTTCTTCTCTTCTTCCTTTCCTTTAGGATTTTCTGCTTGTTGACTTCAGATGACTCCATATTTAATATACACAGACTTCATGGCTCCAGATAAGGTCCAGTTGTGGTTTATTTCTTAGCTCTTGCCTGACATGCGGCATTGCTATGGCCTGCTTGTGCCCAGATCAGGCAAACAGAGTGAGCCGCCCAAGGGCCGTCATTCCACGCTGCATGTGGGCCAGGATTCCACATGTGCCAGATGTGGGCCGTGACAATGTTCCTATATGGGAGATTAATATACTGAAGTGTTCTGTACGGTGTATTGGTTGGTACCGGCCCACTTCGAGGATTGAGTAGCCACCTTGGACGTAAGGTGTTTTCTGAATGTGCGAGACTTACGAATTAGTAAAGGGAAATGACAAGAAGAATATATCAAAGTGCAATAAACTGTTTGTGCTACAAACCAGTGTGTTTATGATTAAGACAATACATTAAAATAATATGTCAGCAATAAGGTATCGGAGCTGTGCTGTATCGCCGATAAGTAACAGCTGAAAGGGCAGCGTTGTTAGGCACGACGCCTAGCTGAGTGCCTGCAACCCCTTCAGCTGTTACTTATTCACTATAACAGCACTTGCCTCGAGTATCTTGATTGCTTTTATAAACGATTGCCACACAATATTAAAGTAAAAAACAATATACATGCAACTTTCTTGAAGTAAAATCACTAAAAGCTTACCTTCCGCTGGAAAAATAGTCCATCAAGCGTGAACAGCAACAACGTTCCAAAGTGTAAAATGCATGAAAGCTCAAATAAAAACAACATAGAACCGCAGTGTTGCGCAGCGATGAATAGAACCGTTGGGTGAAGCGGTCAGTAGCCGGTGTTTATCGCGTGAATAAAGCACAGCTCTTGACCAATCAGAATCAAGGATTCGAACTAACCGTTTTATAAAATACAATACATTAAAGGGTTAGTTCGCCCATTTAACACGTGAAGTTGTATGCAATCCTTACCAGCACTATACACACTGGCCCACTCTGTTGGTCACCCCCTGGTCAGAGTTCCTGACCCGCTGGAAGTTTTGAATGAAGTAATCCGGCTACTTTCCAGGGCCACAAAACTGTGCGTTTTACGTGAAAAATGATTTGCGTTTCAAAGCTTGATTAATTTACCACACAAAAACACGCGGTCAAAATTCATACCTCAGTTTTAATGCGGCACTATTTTCCTTCCGTTTCTATCAATCCGCACTGCTGTCAATGTTCAACAGTGCGCACGTGACGATCAGCTGTTCCTTGAGTGTTTACACAATCGATCGACAACAAGGTAAAAAGTATTAAATTAACAATGGTGCGAACTTGTAGATTCCCAGGCTGTGACAACAAGGATGTGCCGGGATCACTGTTCAGATTCGTTTTCCTGTTTCTAATATGACTATAGACAGCTTTGGCTGGTTGCCATCGGCTACTCTGCAGGAGCTAAATTATCTCGAATAAAGGATTTTTGTGTGTGTAGTGCTCACTTCAGCGAAGACGATTACATCTCCAACCAAGGAGGAAAAGGAAAAAAAATGATTTTAAAGAGTTTTGCTGTACCAGTACCACGGGTAAGCTCTATTTACTAACTTTATGATCCCATGTCTAAACTGTACGGTAAACAAGCTGATGTAATATCTAATTGTAATTATTGTCCACTCAGTATAATAATAATAATGCAGTCTCGTGATGTGTCGTTCATGAACGGTTTGTCATTTGAACGAATCTTTAATATGACTCGGGACTACCGAGTTGTCTCAAGAGTGATTCGTTCATTTTGTGTTACCCGCGCGTTTCGTTCTTCCTGTTAGTCCCATAGAGCCTATGCTGTCAGTACCGGAAAGAGAAATGATTAGTTCATCTCTAAAATTCGGGTTCGGCGGGTCCGAGTCTTTCGTTCTTCCTGTCAGTCCCATTGAGCCTATGCTGTCAGACCATCGGAAAGAGGAATGATTAGTTCATTTGAGTCTTCAGGGTTTGAGTCCTTCGTCTTTAGTCAGCGCTGATTGTCACGTATTGAATAGCCTAATTCACAAACTAATTCACAAACTTTTTACAAACAAGCACGTAGATGATGTATAATATAATAGTAGTTAATTAATGTATAATATATAATAAAACACACCACAGATGCATTATAGAGTAAAGATAGGACAGGGACAGATAATAAAGGATAATGGAACTTTTGTTTATAATGTTTATTGAACATATTTTGTATCTTAATGCCTACATAACACAATATACATTCAGACGCAGTCAATACGAATGTTGCATTTGATGCTAGAGTGGTCACGTGAGAAAAGAACGCGAAGGACTCGAAACCTCGAAGACTCAAATGAACTAATCATTCCCCCTTACGGTACTGATAGCATAGACTTAATGGGACTGACAGGAAGAACGAGGAAAGACTTGTACTCCGACCGAACCCAAACTCGAGAGATGAACTAATCTTTACTCTTTCCGGTCCTGCTATATCGCACATGGCACGGCCCACAGACAGCACAGATCAGAGTTAGACACTGACGAGTCAACAGCTAACGTCTCTAGATACATGACAGGAGGAGAACAAATGAATATGAAGTTGCAAAGGAAAGAACGTCTCGGATCAGGAGGTGAGGTGAACTAACAGGGGCACACTGCAATAGCTTGAACTTGAGACCCAGCAACTAATTTAATATACAGTTGTTTCAGTTGCTTAATTTGGCTTTGGCTGCATTACCCTATAGTTATTTATGTTATTTTTACAAATGTAATCAATATTTTCGTTAGTACTAGATGTTTTGGGATATTTAAAATTACATTTTAATTATATAATGATGAAATGACCGAAATGAACGAAATGACTCGATAAAAGATTTCGTTCATTTTGCTGAACAAGACTCAAAGATCCGAGTCAGTAAAATGATCCGAACTTCCCACCACTAATGCAGTCAGATAGACTATTATATAGCCAACTAGTCAAGACAAAGTTAAATTAATAAATAAATAACTACAAAGCAACATGAGCGATCACACTTACTCTGCCATCATCTGACCGTCAAATCCAGCTGGCTTGGGTCGCTTTTTCCAATTTATTTTAGGTATGTAGAAGAACGTCTTGATCTTAGGACACCTGCATTTAGCATTGGCAGGGAAAACGTCATTGGATGTAATGCAGACTCCTCGTCAATTCGATAGGTTTTGCATCTGTGGCATGATGAGTTCCCATTCGTGGCAGCAATAGCTTTCAACCTCTGTTGGCATAACTTGACAATTTGAACAAGTGCACCACCATTTGTCGTTTATCCTGGCTCTTGCTACAGCTGTGGGCCCAGCATCAACTTGGACAACTTCATTTCTGTCCTCTCGCTCTCTCTCTTCCCGTTCTTTCATCTGCTGAAGTTCAGCATCGGTATACTCCGGTTTCATAAAGGTATCCCTTTGTCGTTGAGTTAAAATTACTTTCATCATCTGATCCGTCTGACATTGTGCTAAAATTAGTTTCATCATCTGAAGTTTCGTAGTCAGACATGTTGTCAGCTAGTTCGTCACGCTGAGTCGTATCAACAGCTAATCGTCACATGCGCACTGTTGACATTGACAGCAGCGCGGATTGATAGAAACGGTAGGAAAATAGTGCCGCAATAAAACTGAGGTATGAATTTTGACCGGCGTGTTTTTTGTGTGGTAAATTAATCAAGCTTTGAAACGCAAATCATTTTTTCACGTAAAACGCACAGTTTTGTGGCCCCGGAAAGTAGCCCGGATTACTTCTAATTCAAAAACTTATGACAACAGAGTGGGTCAGTGTGTATACACTATAGTGCTGGTAAGGATTGCATACAACTTCATGTCTTAAATGGGCGAACTAACCCTTTAAAGTAATATGGCAATATCAAGCAGCATAACAATCTGTGTTGGACAGCTAAAAATAACTGGAAGTGAATGACACCAGAAGCCAGACACATTAAAAATACAAATGGCCGCTCCAGGTCTTAACAGAAAAAAGAAGTGGACAATGTGTTATAAAGTTGATGAACACCATGGCAAGAGATCTGAGACCATTCCTCCATACAGAATCTCTCCAGATCCTTTGACCCATGCTTGTGGACTCTTTTCTATAGCTCATCACACAGGTTTCTATGGGGTTTTGTTCAGGGGACTGCTATGTACATGGTAAAACCTTCGTCGTCAGTGAACTCTTCTGTTGTTTATTTTGAGATGTGCTTTGGATCATTGTCATGCTGGAAGATCAAATCTATGGCCCAGTTTAAGCTTCCTGACAAAGTCAGTCAGGTGTTGATTTATTACTTTTCTACATGGTTTCTGTTCTATAGCCCTATTCGGACAGATATGGTTTTCATGGAAACATATGGTATTTTAAGAGATGTGTTCTGCCTTGCCCCCAATATATTCCTCCGCTCCTCTCTTCGATCTTTCTACAGACTCCGAGAGGTCACCGTTCCTGACTTGGAAGCTCACTCTGCAATTTCTTCCAGTCTGGACAAGGACCTGCCTTCTGCTGAGTCTAGTTTCAACGAACTGCACATCGAGGGAGAGCCCGAGCATGGCTGTCAGGCAGCCATGTCAACCCTTGCACCATTACTGTTTTTATCAAACACGTTACCCATTGGTACGTATGTTTAAGAGATTTGCTGTTGTATCATTGCTGTGCCGATGATACTCAGCTTTACATACCATTTATGCGTAATCGACAGGTCTGGCTTAAATCAATCAATAGATCAAGATTTGAAAACATGGCTGAACCAATCATTTTGAACGATGACAAAACATAAATTGTTTTCACCAAGCACTATACTCATTCCACTGAAAAAAAAAAATTCAACCAAATTGATGAATTCACTACTAGTTGGCGATCAACAGGCTCAGAACTTCAATATAATGTTAGACTACTCTCAAAATTTTTAAAAACATGCTGGATATTCAGCATCATGGCACACTTACACACACACACATATGATCTTAGTAATTAATGAGTTTCAAACAACCAACCAACGAGTTACCAATTAGGGTGACCAGAAGTCCCGAAAAATTCGGGACAGTCCCTAAATCTTAGCTGTTGTCCCGAATCCTCGAATTCGGCCTCAATTTGTCCCGAATCAGACCTAAGTAAAAATCTCATATAAACGTCTAGAATAAAACCATAAAATCATCCGGTCTGCAGCGCAGCCGCGAGTACAGGGAATGTGCAGGCAGCCAGTCAACTTTCGTTTTTTAAAGCGTGTCAACTTTACGCTTGCATCTGCCGCAAAATGGATTCAAACGGATATTCGCGACTTGGTCTGAAGGCAGCATTAAAGGAGTGAGCGCATTTGTCACTGGCCGCGTGTCAATAAATACTTCTGGTCTTGGGCCTTAATGTCTGATGTCAGGTTTCACTTGAAAGCAAATCATCTGCACATATTATCTAGTTTTCCCATTTAACCACCGATATTTACATTCAATAATAATTTTTCGGCATAAGGCTTATTAAGCCTTAAGGCTTATAGCTGAAAGGTCTGCTTTAGCCTGTGCACGGTTACAGTAGGTAACACTTTTCTTCTTTTTTCCACAAAATTGAAATCTCATATTTTAATGTTTTATTTTTATTTTATTTTTTATATTTTTGTTGCAGACTAAAGACTAAAGACAGACTGTTAATCTTTGAAAAAAAGAAAAAAGGTTGGTTAAAAAAAAATATTTTCAACAATACCACCTCTCTTTGTAGTTTTGTAGGAAGAGACTATGGTGAAGGCCTGAGATGTGGGCACTTTTTCTACACTTAAAACACCAACGGCGTGAGCTGGATAACCAGACATCATCCTCTTTTTGAGATATCTCTGGGTCGCCTGGGCGGCTGCCCTGTCATCGCCCAGGCAGCTGTTCACATGGGCGACTTTGGCGCTCCACGTGATGCTTCTCAGGTCCATGACGGCAGCTGGATCTGGGCCTTTCTCATCCCACTCACGGAGGAGAACAGCTTTGAGGATCTGTAGGATGACAAATGCAGAATGGTCCTGCAGACTTTTGACGGGAGGGTAGACATTGAGCGCCATCTCACGGTGGGTGGACAAAGTTGCACTACAACCACTTCCTCCACAGAGGGATAGAGGTGTATCCCTTCTTGCCAGCGCCGTCCAGCGTAAGCCCCGCTACATGTACTCTAAGCCACGCCCATTCTGTCGGGCTAGACGCGATGAGGGCGCGACGTCATGCCGGGCTCAGTGGTAGGCTACTGCAGTTGCCGCAGGGCAGCCAATGAGCACACTAGACAGCCTGCTCTAGGTCTACTAGCTGCTCCACTGCGTTGACAATCAATACCAAATTATGGATGATTTTGGCTTCATATCTCGAGAAAAGATTACTTTACCTAAGCTAACTTACACAGATACTGAGAGAACCTCTTGGAAGACAACCTTCTGTTTGGACTGTTCCTACCCTCAAGCCAATCTTGTACTGTCTCCTATTAATAAATGTCACTGCCCTGCTCATTCTGCGCCTGGGTCTCCCCAATCAGAATCCTGACAATTATTTTCATCTAAATAAACTTTTTCCACAAAAATAACCTTTTGTGTAATAAAAAGTCCAACCAAATCACACGTTGTATTTTTTATGTGTCATGTACATTTAGAGATAGACTTTGTTGACATTTGTCAACCTACAGCTCGATGGGATTTTCTCATGGTTCTGATCATGATTGACAGCTTATGGGTGCATGTGATGTTTATAAGCACTGGTGTGTCTTCCCTTTCAGATGCAGTCACTACAATCCCATAATGCCCTGCTCAGCATGCTGAGATTGGACGCTGCCCGCTGGAATGTTCTAAATGAGTGCGGATTACTGGGCATGTCTCTCTCTCAAATTGCAAGTAAAGCCACAGCTCGGAACGCTTCGTAACTCTGCCGCTGAGCTGGGCACAGGAATGAGCGCTGCAGTGGTGCACAGAGGATTCCTCAAGAAATATGGTAAAGTTTACACTTTTTGATTTCCCTCCTCTTTTTAAATCCCTGCATTCCACCTGTGCCAGCTGAGATTACATACAAAATATTGAGATA
Source organism: Hybognathus amarus (assembly GCA_030378365.1). Lineage (NCBI taxonomy): Eukaryota > Metazoa > Chordata > Actinopteri > Cypriniformes > Leuciscidae > Hybognathus > Hybognathus amarus. Next base: position 92,838 of record JAQIUQ010001034.1, on the reverse strand, counting down.
CAAATGTTTTAGTCACTTTTTGTTCCACCCATTATTATATAGGCCTATATCAATCCATATAGTGAAACTAATTTGACTAATGTCAGTGATTTGTTTGTCTATGTAGTAGATTTTAAATTTTGTTGTTGCATAGACTTTTGGCTGGATCATATAACTCTCTCTTTAAAGGTTCTTGAATAGCTCATCATCTGCAATTGATGCAGCAGAGTGAAAGGAAGTGTCCTGTCGAAGATCATGACACATTGATTGGAGATTAAGAGTTTTATGTTTGTGGTTTCACACAGCCAACATTCCAAGCTGCCTAGAAATGAAGGACTACATGAAGCATCCACCAGTTACATATCTCACAGCTTTAATAAAAAACAACATAGAATAACCAAAAAAGAGGTAATGGCGTGAAAATCTCTTTTACCATCAGTACGAATGTGCGAATCTACCTGATGTTTAAATAAATCCATAATCTGTCTGTGAGCTATTTGTTTGTGCTCTCCATCTATTCACTTCAGTGCTTTCACATGCATAAGGCTGTGTCAGCTCTCACCTGTCGCATCATTGCTCTCTACCCTCTGTATGCTCTGTATTTTAGGTCAAATTATTATATGGTGGCTGACTTAGTCTACAAAAAAAAAAGAAAAGATTATAACAAATATATGACTAAAAATACTTAAGTCCTATCTGGTTTAAAACATTCTACTTTACTCACATTTGATTTTAATATATTTAGATGCAAGCTTAGCATGTGTACACTGAATGCATCAGTGTGTTCTAAGGGAAATGCATGTAAACATTTGCTAAATTAGTTTTAGTAACATCAAATGTAAAAATTCAAGTTACATTTATTTGATAAGCCTTCAAATATACAATACGGGAAAGTAATTAAATGATGCAAACATTTTTCAATTGAAATATAATGCAGTTCTGAAAGGAAAATGCTTGAATTTCATAAGAATATCATCAATTAGAGAACGGAACTTTCAATTTGGCTATATAACAGGAGCTTTGGAGAAACAGTGGATGTCATGTCCCTCGAGTTCAAGTTATCATCAAATACTGTAAATATCTGCCTAATAATCTCAAGTAATCCCAAGCCAGAGGCGCCAATGGCAAGGAACCCAGACTCCACTGCACAGAATGGAGCAAAAAATCGCTGGTGCAGAAACCACAACTTCAGTCTTGCTTCTCTTCTGGTCAACTGGGTTCGGTAACACGGTGCCAATAAATGATTTACACCACATCATGTCAGATAAGTCAGCAATCAAAGGACTGGGTAAAATCATTCAAAATATTGCATCCAGTTCCTTCTGCTTAAAGATGGCATTGATCATGCCAGTATGAGATAAAGCTGGCGATCGTGGTTGGTTGAGGGCTTGTCTGGTTCTTGTGGTTTTGCTGAGGATTTGGCTAGATTGATGGCTGTTGTTGTCGATGAAGCCTTCACAGGGTTTAAATGTTGACTTTAAGGGCTGTTGTGGTTGTATACTGTAGGTGCAGGTCTAGATCTGGATAGACTAACGATTCAGCTGACTACAGTAACCTCAAGATAAGGATGTAGATAGACATACTAATCTTAACATAGATGCCATTGTTCTTATGATAAAATCAAATGATATAATGATTAAATCTGCTGCATGTTGATTTTGATCATCTCTAAGTATTATCAACTGGCCAAAAATATGGAGATCACAATAGATGTGAAGGACTATAATGAGTTAAGAGCTCGCTCAACTTCTGGGAGATAAACCATTTAGTGCTTTGAAATTAGCAAGATTTTGTCACTGTTGACAGAACCGGGCTAATATGGTCATAATTCCTTGGTTCTAGAAAAACGTCATCTTTTAATTTGTTTTTGCATGTTTGTAACATCATATATCATCCACTGCCTCAGTACCATACTTTAGGTATTTGAAAAAAAGTAGACTACTTTTAATGAACATGAGGATGTATCAGAAAGTACACATAAACATAACATTAACATAAGTAACACAGAGCTTAAATACAAAGAGCTAAGACAGGAACAGGTATGTGAGTAATAATAAACCATGACATTAACACAGGCAAATTTAGACAATGAAAACCGATTTATGAACCTGCAAATCTAGTCTAACAATACAATTTTGTGTGATGATTTATAGAAACTGTCATTTCTATAAGTAACCTTTTAAAATTTTACATTTTCTTGAAATTTTCTGCCACACAACTTCACTGTTTTTCTTAGAATGGGGCAAAGACTGCAATTTCATGTATTCAAATCTCCGTATTTTTTCTCAAGGGGCTTCATGTTCAAGCAGTGGAAAGAAAAGTATCTGTGTTGACGGTGGAAGGAAACCTGATAGTGTGTTGAATCGCAGACTCACCAGCTGACCAGGTGGTGGCGCTCCAGGGTAACTGTGAGTCCATAGTGGAGGGGTAAAGACATCTTGGACTTGCCCACGTTTACCCCTGGAGGACGCAGAGACAGCTGCTTTGCCCTCATCATGCCTCAAGACAAGTCCCTCCTCCTGCTCTCTGATAGCCCTGAAGAGTGCAGGTGGGCCAACAGCCTGGTTCCTGTAAACCTTCTTGAATGATTATCCTTTGTATAAGTATATATTGCGCTCAAAACATGCACATTTTAACATTATTAACAAATGTGAGTTAGTGTGATACTAAACTTTTTGTCTCCAACAGTCAATGGCTGAAGTTACTCAGAAAGGTGAAGGAGGTGAAGTTATTACATTTCATGAACACCAAATACACTGTGCTCAGAGACCACACTGGAAAATCTGTGTATAGCTGAAATAAACAGGTTTTAGGTCATACTGACATTTTACTGTCATTTTGTGGGAATAAATGTGTTACCCAAATTGTAATGCTAATATAATACCGTGTGGTGAAAAACAAATTGCATTAAATAAAATAAAAAAATGTTGCAAATTGTAGCATTTTCTAGTTGAACAATTAATACACTGCAATTAAAAAACATATTTTATTTTTAAAGAAATTTCAGCAAGGATACATTACCCAGATAGCAAACTGTCATTGAATAAACGTGGAAACATAACATCAAAACAACGTTGATTTGACATTGTTTTGCTCATTGAATTAACGTTGAATCAGCAGCAGACAGTGTCATTCTTTCAAAACTAACGGAAAATCAACTTGAAATCAACGTTGTTTGAACAGTTATGAAAGCAAACCAATTTTCAATTTTCATTTAGCTTTGAAGAATGCCGCGTCTACGTTGGTTCAACGTTAATTGAATGAAGCAAACAATGCCAGATCGACTTGTTTCGATATCATGAGAGAGCTCGTTTGCCACATTAATTCAATGTCAGTTTGCTGTCTGGGTTAACTTAATCAAAACTGACAAATAAATACATTTATAATGTTACAAAATATTTCTATTCCAAATAAATGCTGTTATTTGAACTTTCCATTCCTCAAACAATCCTGAAAAACATACATCACCTTTTGTACAAAAATATAAACATAAAGCAGCGCAACAGTTTTCAAAATTGAAAATAATCAAAGTTTCTTGAGCACTGGTGTAATAATGCTAAAAATTCATCACAGGAACAAATTGCATATTAAAATAAATTCAAATAGAAAATTATCTATTTGAAATGATCCAGTAATACTATTTCACAATATTTTTTTGATCAATTAAATACTGCCTTGGTGAATATTCAGACTTTCCCCCAAAACACAGACAAAAAAATCTTACCAGCCACAAAATTTGCAATAGTAGTGAAAAAAAGTTGTTGAAAGGAATCTGTTCTCCCTGGGATTAAATTAATATATAATTTTGTGTAAATATATAAGTATATAATATATTAGTATCATCAGAAGATAAAGAAAAAAGTTTCCAGGATTATTTTTTGGTATTTGAACAATGAAATGGATCTTATTTCATATATAAAATTACCAAGTAAAGTACCATTTTGCTGTCATTTGGCAAGACTGTACATGACTATACAAGTCTGCTTTATTTCTCTATGACACTATATGTTTATTGCTTCTTTGCAAAACAGCAGGATTATTCTCGATGCATGTTACATAATATGTCATGTGTCAGTGCCTTCACCAGATCCTATATCAATGATAAGTGTTGTAATCTCTCATGAGAGACAACTGAACACTGCCATCTTTAATCTTTGGATTAGAAAGATGTTTTCATGACAACTCAGCATACAGTATATTCAACGCATTCTCATCTTAGGGTGTCATACAGTGACGCTTTTGACATTTCGTCTAAATCCAACACACAGGCACCCTTTAACGTCAATATAACACACACAGAGCTTTGTTCGGTTATGGGCAGGTTTAGGCCTGGGGGTAGGGTTAGGGTTAGACCACTAGGAGGCGCCTTCTGGCCCATTTATATTTGCGTCTCATATTGATGCTAAAGGATACCATGTGCGTTAGATGTAGTCAAAATGTCGAAAGCATCAGTATATGACAGCTTGGGATGAGACCGGGCTGAGTATATTTGCACATTTCAATAGCATCCTCTTTTTGCTCAGGGTGTGACTTCACCACTGGTCCTGCAGAGACAGCAGAGCATCACGCCCTGCATCACAGACCGGGAGCCGCTTCCAGACATCTCCACTGACAAAGAGCCCACATCCCCGCACCTCAGCGACAAGGGCTTGAGCTCCCCGCGTGTCCGCTCCAGAGAGAACTCCTTACAGACACAGAGGTGCGGCACACTGCTACTAATTAATTAAAATATGCAGTGATATAACCATGGTGCTTTGGATTTGGTGTATGGTAATATTATGCTTTATATAAGACATTCATTCAAATGTTCCTTCTGTAACTATTAGCATTCCCATTCAATTCAATCTAATTCAATTCAAGTTTATTTGTATAGTGCTTTTCACAATGCATATTGTTTCAAAGCAGCTTTACAGAAAGTGCATTTCAGAAATGTACATAGAAAAATACAGTTAATCATGTATCAATTTAGGGCATTACATATCGCTGGCATTGAGTCGTCTCTTCACGGGCGTTTAGTCGTCTCATCGCAGGTGTTGGGGCATCTGAAGTCTCCTTGAGAAAACTGGAGCTGACGAACGCTGTTATTTCTGGGGACTCAGCGTCCAAGATAACAGCAGAAAAGCAGATGGGAAATAATTAGCATAGCTGCTGTTCATAATATTTATCGCATTCGATCTGATTCAACAGAGGATAAAAGTTAAGCATTATGTGAATGCTTGGCTAACAATATCAGGAAGGCTTTTCCAGAGTTTAGGAGCTAAATGCGAGAACACCCTACCTCCTTTAGTGGACTTTGATATCCTAGGAATGACCAGAAGCCTTGAATTTAGTGATCTTAAAGAACGTGATGGTGACGCCATAGTAGAACTGTCCCCGACTGTGCCTGGATTCTCCCAAGGTTTTTTTGTTTGGTTGTTTTTGTTTTTGCCATTGGGTCAGCTGTTGGAGTTTTAGGACACCATTAGGTCCCTTGGAGTTTTTCGGTTCCTTGCCACTGTTGCCTTTGGCTTGCTCAGTCAGGGGATATTCAAATTAATTAACCAATCAGTAATACCCTTCGTTTCACCTCTACCAAACGTGGATGTTTTTCCACTAAGAAACGAACATTGTTATGTTTTGATTTATACTGTGAAACTGCTTTGATGCAGTCTATATTGTGAAAGGGTTAAATAAATATACTTGACTTGACTTGAGAAACAGATAGCATGTTACGTAGCTTAGCAGGTGGAAAATGCTGTTCTTGTAACACATGTGCATTTTCGAAAGACAAAGTTGTGGCCAAGTATAATACCCAAGTCTTATACTGTAGTGGATAAAGCAACAGGACATTCTTCTAAATTAAAGTTGTATCTAAGAGGTTTTGAGGGTTGTTTTTTGGACCAACATGTAATACCCCGTTTAATCTGAATTTACAGTAATAGCAGGAAATTACATGTCATCCAGCATTTTATATCTAAGACAGATAGATGAGTTAGTGTTTTCATCTGATCATGATGAAATATATTATTATGTCATCAGCATCAACAGTGGAAATTAATTCCATGTTTTCTTATAATATTACCAAGTGGCAGCATATATATTGAGAATAGCAGAGGGCCTAACACCGATCCTTGCGTTACTCCATAGTCTACTGACGTTATCTTCAGCCTTGGTCTGAAGCTAAAAGTAAATCATTTGTAATTTTAACTAGTGCAGTTTCTGTACTATGATGTGGTCTGAATCCTGACTGAAATTTTTCATAGATATAATTTTCTTGCAAGAAGGAGCACTATTAAGCGGACACAATTTTTTTCTAGTATTTTAGACAAATATAGACAGAATATCAATATGAATCAATTCAACGGAGCTCAAAACACAAACTGCGTATGCGCACTGCCATTCAAGGGCAGTTGCTCCCCCTGGAACCATGTGATGTGAATTCTGCCTTATTTGCTCATAGAAGTTAAAAGTTGCAGCAAAATGCCATGTGACAAATTACATCTGCCGGATGTAAAAGTGACAAACCCTTCTTTAGTTTGACAATTAACTGCATAATACTTCTAGCAACCTTGAGCTGACTTTTTTTTTCAGTTACAGTTTATTGTATTGTTATTTTCTTTTGTGTAACATCTCTCATATTTTCTTCAACAATCCCAAGCATACATTCGGTCACTGGTGATTTTGCCAAAGAAAGACATGTTAAGACATTTATTGTTAATCCTGGGGGAACATTCCTGGTCCAAACACATGGCTCCTAAGCATATCCCTACCCCTAATGCTTAACCCCACCCATATTTATCCCTAAAATCATAGGAAAATGATTAGAGAATAAGAATGGGAGAAGAAGCCCCTGAACCCTTGTTGTAAGCCTAAACATCTCAGGTTACTTGATTTTAACCCTGAAGTATATGTATAACGCCTCTAATGAAATTGTCATTGAACCTCAGACGGTGACATCATTAGAATGCGGGTCTCAGTGAGGCTACCATTAGATGTGCCACAAGTAAATTGTATTGGGCGTTTATGTATTAATGTTTTAACTACAGCAAGGATACTTGGCTGGAACATGATAATTCCTTTCAATCGTATTCTACATAGCAGAACCCATGTAGGCTGTAATCCATTGAAGGTTCTATACAAGAGGCCCCAGAAGAGCAAGGTGGTCACAGTAGTGTTATCCTGAGAACAGCGGAGGGCAGAAGGATTCAAGATTGTATGGTGTATGGGCGAGAAAGGAACCTTTTTTTTGCAAAATTGCTTTCACCATTCCAGGGGCAAAGGCTAAGCATGATGGTGAGAAAGACAGAGCTCTGCAAATCCCAACTTATTTTTGGTGAGGTGATAGCCATAAGAAAAAAAAATTATAGTCAAAAGCTCTGTCAGTCACTGACTCTAGACGTTCAAAGGGGGCTCTCTACCAGCCCCTAAAAGACTATAGCTAATTCCCATGAAGAAAACTTGGTTCAGAGGGAGGCTTCAGCCATCTGGCCTCACAGATAAATTGAGTAAGCAGACGATGCTTCCCGGGTGGTACTCCGTCTTGTACTAAGGCGTGGCAAGCTGACAAAGCAGACACAGAAACCCTGAGAACCCAGAAACACAATTTTTTCAGTGTTTTATTAGTGACAAATTTGGGGACAGGATACATATTCTGAAACTTTCTGAAAATACAGCATGAGAATTAACTACACAATTGCTAGAAATATTTACCTTGGATTTGTAAGCATACGTGAGATGTTTCTAACTGTGAACCAATATTATTGAATATATAAATATATATATATATATATATATATATATATATATTGTCCTTGCATTCTTTCTTATTTCTCAGTGACATACCTGAATGACTGAAAGGCTCATTATGGAGCTCATTATGCAGGTCATTGTCTTCTCGGGTGTGAACCACATCAGTATTCGTGATCATTCACACCTCCATGCATATTGCCTTTCCAAACAAAAAGTGTCTAACAAACATTTTAAACAATGTATTGTTTTATGTCTTATTGTTTTTTTTAGTATTAGGCATGATGATTTTCAGATCATTTTGAAGCAAAAAACTATGCGACAACATCCATTAGTCAAGTCTTGTGGACAGATATTTAGTATGTGTTTTGTGACCTTATTCAGAATTCATTTTTTTCAATAACCATGCATAAACATTATTCTCTCAAAAATACAAACATGTACATACATTTTGCTCACATATTATGGTAGCCCTGTTTGTGCTAAATAGAGTGTAATTACACCTTTGCCATTACTATGTTTATAACCAACTGATAAAAGCACAAACGTCAGGGCATGTCAGAACATTGCTCCAAGGACCCCAAAAACACCCTGGACCCCAGAGGGTCAAGGAAGCTCAAGACACCATCCTCATCCATGGAACCTCCCATACCCAGATCCTTCAGATAGGTTTCAGCCTGTAGTTGACTGCAACAACTGACACATACCTGCCGTCAACTTTTGAGATTTGCTTGGCGTAAGAGATATGTTGACGGGGGGGGGTGTTTGTGTCCTGTTTTTCGCTAACCAATGGGTCAAATAATTTAAAAGACTAAAGAGTAAATCATTACATATGTGTGAGAAAGAGCACTGTGTCATTAAAAAAATACCATAGAGAATGTTTAAATACTAATATCAGCTTACAAGGGAAACGGGGATAAATTCTTAATTCTGCTGGAGATGATTGGGATGATTGATCTCTGCACCTTTTGGTTGCACCGATCAGAGCGCACGCCGACACAGAGCATTTATCCACAAAGCCTTGATTATCCTCCGACGCGTCTGCACGAGCGCGGTAAATGACGCGTTGGTTGCGCAAGACCGGCACGACCTCACTTCCAGCTGAGCTGATCAAAGCTATTTTGTATCAGGCGCGGCACCGCAACCGCATCCAGGGATCAACTTCAAGCCGAATCTGTCCGAGCTTGTACGTCTCACACAATCAGAGTGTAAAAATAAAGGATATTTTACGGGAAATACTAAACACGGGAAGACGGTAAAAGAGCTAAAATACGGGAGAGACCCGGAAAAACGGGAGGGTGACACTTCAGCGTGAGAAATCGGGGGTGTGGCGTGTGAGCGTGTGAAATCAATCAAATGCGGGTGTCTCACGGCCAATGCGTGAGAGTTGGCAGCTATGCTGACACTGTGTTCGTTTGTGGTTCTTTGCTCACATGGTCGGTCTAGCTGTAACCTGGCCACTGTGTTAGTAGTTCCTCATATGCTTTATCATTGTGTGAGTTTATCATTGCGTGCTCGGAGAAAGAAATCTCAAAATCCTTAGCGGATGCAAAAGATACGCTGTTCTCCCTACACAAGCCAAAGAAACACCAGGGAACGCTTTAGGATCGCACAAAAGGACATCCAGATCTGGAGAGAGAAGTTCTGAAGAGAATCTCTGGCACATTCAACAGGATTCTCAGTGGGTGTGTCACTGAGTGGGGAGAATCTCTGGTTCTGGCCTTAGGAAGGAAGTGAGTTTGTAGCACTTTACCCGGAATCCCTCTCAGTGCTCGCACTCGCCCTGCTTCAAGCATGCTCTTCCTTCCAGCAAACTGGTGTGAATCGCATTCAGCATGGGTCATGAAAGAATGGGAGATGAAAGAGAGACTTTTCTGCACACTGCCTAGTGAAAATAACTCCTAGCAGAGAGGCAGAAAGAGAAGAGCTTGTCTCACGACTCAGTATGATCTGAAGACAAAGAAACCTGAGGATGCACCTGTGGCACGTCTGAATTATAGATAGGCTACCAAGTTAAATTTCATTTGAGGTGTTACTTCACAGCCGGCCAATCAAAAGATATTCCCTACAGTGCTATTAGCACAGCTTAGAGTGAAGCTTTTGAAAAGGACCAGTGACTACCTAAAAAAAAACGATCTCTCAAATTTGACTGGTTGATTGGAATGTTGTTCCAGGACCAACAAGGATGTTGATCCAGAAACATGTTCTACTCCATGAAACGCTTTATAAGGGGAGGGGGGACCTGAAAATAATCATCTCCATTGCAGATTCTTCTGTGAGCACAGGTTAAGTTATGAAGCCACTGCCTGTTCTCGATGATAATGGTATATATCAAAGAATCATGGTATTATTACTATCATAAATCATCACTGTCCATGGTTAAGAGTACATTTGGAAAAACAGAATAAATAATCCTTACATGTTGCTGATTAAAAGAGAAAATTTTCCTGTGATGCCAATGCAGTTGTCCTGTGTAAAGCCTCTCTCTCTCTCTGCTATAATCCGTTAAACATGTTTAACTCTTTTTTCATGCTTATTCTCTCTGCTATGTTCTGTATTCTGAATTTGGGTCTCTTACAATGGTGCATGTAAAAAGTGGCAATCTGAAATCTAAAGGAGGTCTGGCTCCGTCCAACTTGCTGCACCCAACTGTGCACCCTTATTGCTCCGAGAGTGAAAACCTGTTGAGTCCTCTAAAACCCCTTGGCCTGGAACATGGTGGAGCGTCTGAGCGCCAGGCCCTTATCCGCTAAATCCTTGAGAACCGGATCTGGACTGGGTTCCATATGTGTGACGTACATATGTGTGGCGCTCCCTATATGTGTATATTTCCATGGCTGCTCATAACGGACGCCTGTGTCTTTCCTTTGGGCTAAGTCACCCACTATCTCATATGTAGTACAACCTTCCAGCTAGTCCATATGTATTCCCCAGATAACTCCTTGAAGTAAGTGGCTTCTGCAGCATCTTCCTTCCTAACTGAAGAGCACGGCTTTCCCAGTGTTATCCAATAAGGCAAGAAGGTGTAGAGGCTTGCACAGGGTGCTGGATGGGGGTGCAGCAGCTTCTGTTGGTGCTGTGGTCATCATGTACGCAGTAGTGGTTACACATGGTAACCCTCGTTCCATATATAATAAGATCTTGTAACTTTTAAGGCCTCCCTGTATGCAATTGAGCTCTCCTTCCATGAAATGCAAAATACTTCTAGTTTTGTTTTCTTCCCAGTTGTGTTCGATTTTTCTGGCTGCTCTCTTAAAGGTACAATATGTAGGAATTTTGGCCACCAGGGGTCGCTAACCTCTTACAGTAACAAAGGCTTATCTGGATGACGCAAAGCATTAAGCGGAATTATGGATCTTGTCGTCAAGCTGATGGATCTTTTATGGATGTGTGAATACTTTGATGCTATTAACAGGACTATGGTATAAAGCAGGCGCGATTGCTAATGAGAGACGTAAGTTATACCAGGCCACCGCTCTCCGCGTCTGTCAAGTCGAAGTGGAGCTCTCGGCAGATCATCTCGAAAGATTTTGAATTTCATTTTCAGTTCAAAACTTTTTGTTTCAAAGTCTGCTTGCCATGGTCCGTAATGTTTGAACAAAACAACAACAGCGTGAACATCCTGCCAGGCATAACACAGTTGTCCAGACGTCTGTCGCCACGTTTACTATAGCAGTAGGAGTGGAAACTGAGGGTAATGTGGATATGACGCCATTGACTGGCGACTCCTCACCCCTGCTGACACATCCCGTTATCTTGGTTTAAAATTGCAATTTTCTAATGATTTACAAATAGTTGGAAACATTGGGGATATTGTAGTAATCAACTAAACAAAATATATAACATTGGCCTAGTGGTGTTTGGATATTTAACTGCAAAATTCCTACATATTGTACCTTTATGGGCCTGAGTGTGCTCGTTGACCACGGCATTGGACTACTAATTGTCTTTTGCCATTAGGAGTTTAAAAATGTAATAACGTTGTCTGAGCCTGGTCATTTCTTTTTGGTTGAAGTTTAATAGGAGAAAGGTGGCAGCTTTCAGTGTCTGGAACAGCATTGTCGATAATATAAAGTAGGCCATTGTGGTGCCACTACTGCTCTCTGATCTCTGTAAATGTTGACTCAGCACATAATGAACAGCCTCTGTGTATTGTGGATAGTGCATATGCAACGATATAATCTCAACATGTTTATCTACACTTATCTACAACTGTTTCCTTTGTGAACTTTAGGCAGCATAAACCAGACGACCTCCAGCAGCCCCACTGTGGCTCCGCCCCTTCACTCCGCAGACTGCCTGCGCCACGGAAACAGCAGCGATGCACGGGCTGTGAGAGCCGTCTGTCTGCTGATGGGTGGAGTAGCCGCGCCCCAGCGCTGGGCTACCTGAACTCCTGTCCACCCGCTGCCTCGAACCTGGCTGTTCATGCTCCTGAAATCACTCACTCCACAGGTTTCTCTGAGATGGGGGAGGCGGTTCCTACCATGCTTGCAGCCAAGCCATAGAGTCGCCACACATTAACAGCTTTCAACTTTGAGGGAGACTCTGATTTTTGATGCTTTTGACTGTGGGGGGGTTTGCATTTTAATGGAATTTGTTCATACATTCATGGAAAAAAGTGGAAATGTTAGGGAATTTGAAAATTGTTCCCAAACCTTTAAAAAGTAATGGAAATTTCTGTAGTGAATATATTTATCTTTGTATTTACTCTAGTTACTCAATTTTAAATAGCTCTTTTGTGAGTGAGAACATAATAATTTTAAAATAATTATCTGGTAATAAGGGCAACTTGAAAAGTCATACAAACCCCATTGGTCATAATATGTGTAAATGCTGTTTACAACGTTTGTTTGATTATCTATTTACAGTAGAAGGCAGTAAACTATGTGAATTAAAACATGCAAAGATGCAACTTTGGCTATGCAACAAAGATGCAACAAAGCTTATTTTTAAGACATTCTGTTTTTTTTTTTGTTTTTTTTTTTGCATTGTGACATTTATGTAAATTTAGCACCTTCTTGTCATGCCCATGGACTTTTATAAAAATACACATTCTTATATTTTGCTTTTCATTTTAGAACTGAAATATGACCAAGAATTGCCCTTGCCATGTTTTGTGAGGTTCATCTAACTATGTCCCTTTTAACTTCTCTATTTTGTGTTATTGTTTAATGTATAATATACGTTATCTTTCCATATAAAATAATACTAATAAAAAAAATGAGCTGTTTCTTAGAACTCTCAACCCTTTTTTAAAATTCGTATGTAGAATGTAAGGGGCAAAATTTGTATTAAGTTTATTGAAAACTTTTCAGATGTTTGTGGATGCACTTAGTTTATGACAACAAAAATATATATTATTACTATTGTCACTGTTAAAAAAAATTATTGTGTTCAACGTTTTTGAAAATTTGTCATTTTCTCTGTTCTGATTTCTGCTAACATTGCATATTTCTAATATTTCTATCAAATTTGTTATATTCACCTTTACCCTCTTTCCCTTTCTTAAGTCTGTGTAAGTGAGAACATAGGTGAGTATTTCTTAAACAGAAATATAATATAACATCATATTGAGTGTGCCAATCCATCTGTCATTCACTTAAATGACTCTGCCAAGAGTTAAACGAAGGATGACGACGCAGATTTGCTGGAGACAGTAAACTTCATGTTACATTTAGCTCACAAGTGTGTCACTGAAAAAAACTAAAATTCTTAAAAATAAATTCTTCCTAAGTATGTCTTGTTTTTCAGTACAAACATCTGAACATTCTTAAAGACACATTAACTTGAAAAGCATAATTAAGATAATATGACTTGTTTTCTAAAAAAATTACTTTAGTTAACTTAGCATAAAACAAGAATCTTAAATTTTGATGTGTTGCCATGGCAACATTATCTAAGATATCAATAATCCTTTCACAGGTCCACATTTGGCATGTGTTTACATTATACACATAAAGTTTGAAACAAATCGGGTAAAAATTAGAGGGTGATTTCAAGCATTTGGAAAGGGACACACTTCCTTCTGCCAGTTGGTGGCACTATAACTTTGACTCACAATAGTCATATCCATGTGATCGGTCCTCTTACAGCGAGCACACTGCTGAAGTTTCATCAAGATCAGTTAATGTATGCTGAAGCAATGACACACTTCCTGTTTCACGTTTCTCGCCATAATTTAGTTTCCTCGCCACGGCCAAACTGTTTGAGATATCAAAAATCCTTGCCACGCATCCCTGGTGACTGGTGAGGGTATATACACTCACCTAAAGGATTATTAGGAACACCTGTTCATTTCTCATTATTGCAATTTTCTAATCAACCAATCACATGGCAGTTGCTTCAATGCATTTAGGGGTGTGGTCCTGGTCAAGTCAATCTCCTGAACTCCAAACTGAATGTCAGAATGGGAAAGAAAGGTGATTTAAGCAATTTTTAGCATGGCATGGTTGTTGGTGCCAGGCAGACCGGTCTGAGTATTTCACAATCTGCTCAGTTACTGGGATTTTCTCACACAACCATTTCCAGGGTTTACAAAGAATGGTGTGAAAAGGGAAAAACATCCAGTATGCGGCAGTCCTGTGGGCGAAAATGCCTTGTTGATGCTAGAGGTCAGAGGAAGAATGGGCCGACTGATTCAAGCTGATAGAAGAGCAACTTTGACTGAAATAACCACTCGTTACAACCGAGGCATGCAGCAAAGCATTTGTTAAGCCACAACACACACAACCTTGAGGCGGATGGGCTACAACAGCAGAAGACCCCATTGGGTACCACTCATCTCCACTACAAATAGGAAAGCTTGAATCATGTCAAATTGGTTTCTTGAACATGACAATGATTTCACTGTACTAAAATGGCCCCACAGTCACCAGATCTGAACCCAATCCCATCTTTGGGATGTGGTGGAACGGAGCTTCGTGCCCTGGATGTGCATCCCACAAATCTCCATCAACTGCAAGATGCTATCCTATCAATATGGGCCAACATTTCTAAAGAATGCTTTAAGCACCTTGTTGAATCAATGCCAAGTAGAATTAAGGCAGTTTTGAAGGCGAAAGGGGGTCAAACACAGTATTAGTATGTCCTAATTATCCTTTAGGTGAGTGTATATAGTACTTGCACTCTTTCTTGTGTGACACACCTGAATAAAAGGCTCATTATTATCTTTATCTTCTATTATCTTCTCAGGTAAGAACCACCTAATTATTCATGAGGGGGTTGGCCCATTGGCATATTGCCTTTCCAAACAAAAAAAAATGTTTTTCATAATTTAAAACAATCAATTGTTTTATGTGAATGATTAGGCAGGATGATTTTCAGATCATTTTGAAGAAAAAAATCTAGGTGGCAACATCTAATGTTGGGAGTAATGCGAAGTAATACATTGCAGTAACATAATACCTTTTGCTGTAACGCAGTAGTGTAAGGCATTACAATTTTCAGTAATATTTTACTCATTACATGTTCAGGAAGGCTTGCGTTACAACAGACTTTTAGTTTTAATTGTAAAAAAAAAACAAAACAGCAAGACCTCGAGACATTAACAAATGGAAAATGCAAGTAGGCTATGTTACCTGTTCGTGGTCAGTCAATAGCCGCGTGCGGTGTCCAAGTTTCTAAGTCATGTTAATTAATAATTAAAGCACCTAAAAACTGTCACAAAGAATCGGCAAAAGCAATGATTATGAATATGTCAAATATAGCAAGGAGACAATTTCATTGTTTATTAATAAAGATGAAGTTGACGATGCTGACTCATGATTTTCGCAGTAGGCTAGAGCAGTGTTTCCCAACCCTGTTCCTGGCCAACACTGCACTATTCTTTGTCTCCCTGAATCAAAAAACACCTGATTCAACTCATTAGCTCATAATCACATGGGTTAATGACCTGATGAGTTGAATCGGGTGTGTTTGCTTTGGGAGACAAAAGAATACATGCAGTGACTACTAGGGCTGTGTATTGGCAAGAATCTGGCGATACGATGACGTATCGCGATACATGGGTCACGATTCAATATATTGCAATATATTGCGATACTGTCCATAAGGCGATATATTGGGATTATTTTTTTAAGTAGGACTATAATTTTAGAAAAAGTAATATTTAAAAAAAAAAAGACATGATGTGAATTAAAGTCAAACAAGTTTACTTTAGGTAAACAATTCAGTACTCATTCAGAAAATTAAACTACCAGTTTGGGATTGTGGTTCACAAGTTCATTACAAAAACTTTGGTTAAATGTGTTTTTAGAAGTTGGTCATAAACTTGATAGACTTTTAGGGTTCGCACACACCGGACGAGAAGCGCAGGGCAGCACCACGCAAACTCCTATTGTACACCAGACGCGCACTTTCTCATCAGTGTATGGCCAGCAATATTGTTATGTTTAATGACATGAAATGAAGGTAATGTCTGTTCTATGTTATGATTGTACTATACAATTAAATACAATCGTTTCTGAGTCTGCAGTCTGAAAACTTTACCTCAGAGCATCCGTTCACTGAATGAATTGAGAATCTCACCTGAAAAATCCAATAACATCAGCAATTGTCATTCAAGCAGCTGATTTCTGTAAATGAATGAAAAACTAAAGGTATATTGCAGCATAGGGCGATGTCAGGATACATTAGCAACGCTTCAATTTTATATAAAACTATGTAAATGGCGCTCTGTGGCGCAGCAGGATTTTGAACACGGTCCTGAGCCGTTGCTGGGCGCCGCTGGTGTGTGTACACTCATAGAATAATGTGTTCGTTTAAAAGATGTGGCGCTCTTGTCTGGTGTGGGACGCCTTTAAGACTCTCCGCCCGCCGAAACCGTTTCACTGCTGCTCACGCGACGGTCCTGCTCGACGCTGATGCGCGGCTACTGCTCGCGGTGTGAATGAACGCACTCATTGATTATGAGCGCCAAACAAAATACGCTCTGCTCCCGCGCCGAACTTGTAAAGACACAGTTCACAAACTGCATGGTTCCTGACGATATCGGTAGTGCTCTCTTTACTCTGGAAACCAAAATGATTCCACACTTCCGAACGGAATAGAGCGGGAGCCGGTCTTTACACAGGGTTCAGCCATATCTTTGTTATTTACGTCAGGCTAGTGCGTCTATGAACAGCCAAAAAAAAAAAAATTCCATATTGCGTTTCTGAAAATCAATACAGTATTGCAAAAATAACATATTGCGATACTCAAGTGTATCGATTTTTTCTTACACCCCTAGTGACTACGTTTACATGCAGCCAATTTTCGGGTTATGGTCGGGTTAAGGCAGACATCCCAACCTGCAAGAATTCATTTCCGGGAGTTATATTTCGGTAAAGGTTTCTGGGCGGGAGGGCGGGCTGACTTTCGCGTTCGCGAGGCAAACTCGCAGAGTTCGCAACGTCTCTCCTTCTGTACAGTACACGCGCAGCGCGCTATGTATGTTACGCGCGCAGTATGTCTCGCTCTAGATTCCGGGAGATAATCTGCGGCATCAGGGAGACGCTATCAATATGCGGAGACTCCCGGAACTTCCGGGAGACTTGGGATGTCTGGGTTAAGGTCCCTTTTCGGGTTTCTGAAACATTAGGGATAACCCGTTTACATGCGTGAGCAGAGAGAGTTTCTCCTGTATACATGGAATTGCAATATCCCGATGTAAACGGTGACGCGCGGTTAGCGTCTAGACGTACGGGACAACCTTAAAGACGCAAAATGCGTAATTTCCGAGTCTTCTTCCTGTATCCAAAGACAACAGCAGCATGCGGATAATGAATAGTTCGAGGCAGATAGCGATCGCCTGTGTTTGCGCTTAGATGCTGGTAACTTTACTGAGCTCTCTCCAAAAGTATACTGTGCTGTGTCTCGCCATGTTTACTTCCGGTATACTGCACACGGATTTTTGTATGCGTGGAGAAGTTTCTCTACTCAAAAGACCAAGATTCTTTGCGAATAGAACATGCGCAGAACACAAATCACTATGGGGATATGCCGATACACGTTTACATGACCAAAAATTCGGGTTAGAAAAGGGGTGCCCCAGGTATAATATTCCCGGTTTTTAAAATCCAGGATATGAGCATTTTTCGGGTTTTGCCGGTGTTTACATGGCCGTTCGCGACCGTGGTTATTGCTAATAGCCCGGTTTTGAATGGGTTATTGGCTGCATGTAAACGCAGTCACTGTTGGTGTGCCGCCAGGAACAGGGTTGGGAAACACTGGGCTAGAGAATGCGCCAGAGAGAAATGCACATTTAATTTAATAAGCAGAGAGCACTTTGTTTGTTTTTTCGTTTTGAATTGTTCTGTTTACAAGTAGACATTTCAATATAGATATATTTTTCAGGTCTGTGGAGTAGGCTATACTTATACCTCTAAGCATATAAGTGGATGGAACCGCTTTAGAACGGTTGCATCCATAACCGGGAACTGTCACATCAACATTGTTTTTTCCTCATAAATGCAAACACGACTAGAGAGCCAGCACTCCGTTTTGCGCAGTGCAATTCACAGAATTACAATATATATTTTACCTCCTAAAAGTTAAAGTTTTTTTTGTCATGCATGAATGAATTTCCCATAAAAGTTGCCAAGTCTGCTCCCATTGTGCGAATCTTAAGAGAATACATTTTTACCTTGTTCATCATGCTCTTAAAGGGAATGTGATATGACGCTCTTATTGGTTTGTTTCCCGTTATGCCCAAACCACACCTATATGAATAATGAATCTGACTTCTCATTATTTGACTAACCCCTTTTAGATTTGCATTGAGCGCAAGAGTCATTCTATTCAACCAGTTAATAAGCAACAGCACCGAGATCTGCCCAAAAAGTTACTTGCGCTTTGCGCTTTACAGTTAGGTTTTAAATCATTAAAATAGGACCCAAAGACTGCTCGGCTGTTTATGCTGATTGTTTGTTGTGCACTTGGGAATGAAATGAAATAGAAGAGGATTTGTTTGATGAAGTGATTTTATTATCAGTACCAGTCGAATTCTGTTGATCCCCTCAGATGTATCATCTTAAATTTAGGGAGGTGTTACAATGTACACAACAAATGATAACACTTTGTGAATATTACATGTAATGCTATTTTTGTCTTCATTTATAAACATTCTATACGTATTAATATATAGCCATACATGGTCAATGCATATATTGCAGTATATTGGAAAATAAATGCACTAGTTTGCCATTTATTGGAAATGGAAATTATGTAATATATTCTCATATATTTTTGTTTTAAAAGGGTGACTTGACTTAAAGTTCAGTCTTGTATATACAGTACATCAGGTAATACAGAGTACACTGTTATTCTGACAGCATGACTAAGCATTTTGACTATCTTGTTTGTGAACTATGACACAAGAAATTGTCATTCTGATGGCACTGATCTGTTTATTGAGTTTTGAGAAATGAACTAAGGGTTTTGGGTAAGGTACAGGCTTTTGCAGATAATCCATTGTGTGGTGCTGTTTGTATGAAATGTTTGGAGAAATGCACTTGCTGGTTTGCAAATCTTAAGGAAGATTCTAGAAATGTAGTAAAGCAACTGAGAAAAACTGTAAATATTCGTCATGAGCTGTGCTGTGATGTGATTCTTGTGCTGTGATGTGATTCTAGTGCTGTGAAATTGAGAACCATTTTACCTGTCACACTGAGATATTTAAAATGATACCAAACATGAGGGAAAACAATGATTTCACAAGTAACATTATATCTTAGTGAACTTTTAGTAACTTAAAGCATGGGGGATATGACAGGGGGTAGGCAGAGGGTGGCTGGAAATTCAGCCTTATTGAGATTGTCCCTCCTGCCAAAATGTGGTCAGGCTTCTACAGCCCCTCCTTCATTGTACCCAAGAAACCCGGTGGGTTACGACCAATCCAGAACCTGCATGTCTTGAACCGCTCCCTTCATAGGCTTCCGTTCAAGCCGGCCAAACGCATTTTCCAGTGTGTGTGGTCACAGGATTGGTTTGCAGCAATCCGACCTGAAGGATGTCTCCATTCTTCCTCGACACAGACCGTTTATATTGTTTACGTTCAAGGAGCAGGCATTAGGGATGAGTGAGTACAGCATTATCTGTATCTGTATCTGTTAAACATATGAATTATCTGTATCTGTACTCGGACTGGGCTGGGCCTAACCCGGAGCGGGTCGGGTTGTCTTGAAATGGGCGGTGTTTTAACCATTATTAAATATGTATGTCAAAATCAGTAGTACAATTTGCAAAATCTCAATGTAACTTCATCACAACGTAACATCTCTGTTCCTATGGAGAGATAACAGTCTCAGTACCTTCCACAAATGCACGTGAGAGATCCACAGATGCGAATCCATCCACAAATCACACCATGAGATCCACACACGCAAACCAATCCCCAAATGCACATGACAGATCCACACACACACAAAGCAATCCACAGATGCACTGTGACAGATCCACACACACATAGCAATCCACAGATGCATGCAAAAGATCCATTACACCCAAATCAATCCACAAATGCACGCGACAGATCCACACACACACACACACACACACACACACACACACACACACACACACACACACACACACACACACACACACAGCAATTCACAGATGCAAGCAAGAGATCCACAAACATACACACACAGCAAACCACGACACAGCAATCAAACATTATTGCCCTTACTCACATTGCTTTGTTCACAATCCACAAATGCTTTGTCTGTACATGTAATTTCATGCACAGCGAATCACGTGACTTTTGAGACTGTTGTTCCATGGTCTTGATTCACAAATGCACACAAGCCGATCCTGTTCCCATTACCTGCAAGGATGCCGATATGGTGTCTTCCTCCAGAGGGCGCTGAACTCGGCCTTTGAGCTGAGTCTTTCAAAGGGCTGGATCTTCATTAGTTCCCTGATCGAGGGAACTCAAACTGCGTCAAAGTGACACTTTGGGGGAACGCCCCTCAGCGTAGCGTCTCTGAAGCATGAATGAAACTAAGCCAATCTCCGATTCGGATCAACGCTGATGACGTGATGTGTGACGACACATAGGCGGAAGCATATATAAGGAACCGGCATACACAACATGTCAGCTTTCTGTTCTTCAGCTAAGCGCTCTCTGTGACTGTCAGTCTTATTTATTGTTTGTCTGTCAATTCTCCCTAAAACCATGGCGAGTGAGAATTTCAGGCGGTGTGTGCATCCTTGCCCTCGTCACATCACGGGCAGGGACACACACCAACTGTGTACACATTGTTTGGGAATGCAGCACGCGCAGGCAGCTCTCGAGGGAGCTGCTTGCGAGCATTGTGAGGCTCTACCGCTCCGCGTGCTGCGTTCCCGGCTGGCCCTTTTCAATGAAGAGGGTCAGCCTCGCGAGCCCCGCTGTGCGGGACCCGCGTCCGCTGAGGCGGCGCTGCGACGCTCTTCATGGGGCTCGCAAATGGATCTGTCTGGGGATCCCGAGGCTGCTGAGGCACCTTCTCGGGATTCATCGGGCAGTTCCGATGTGACTCTCGAGCCTCGCGCAGAAGCCCGCCCAGCGGCTTCTTCTGCCAGAGTTCGAGGATCCGATGCTTGAGCTGTTCTGCCTCCGAGGAGGTGGACGGGCTCAGCATCGAGGGGGCGGGGATTTCGGGGATGACTCGCCACCCCCGTGTTCCCGCATATGAGGAGCTGGTAGAGGTTGTTTCCCGTGCAGTGGCTCATTTAAATATCGATTGGCCTCAAGAAAAGCAGGAAGTGCAGGTTAAAAGCAAACTAGATGAGCGCTTCCTGCAGCACAGGGAACAACCTCATCATCGGGAGCTTACCGTTTTTTCCTGATTTGCATACTGAGGTGTGTAAATCATGGAAAAAACCTCATTCTTCTCGTGTCTCCAATCCCACTGTGTTAAAATATAGTAACATCTATGGGGGCACGAGAGAATGGTTATGGGATGATGCCACAGGTTGAACAGCCTTTAGCTAATTATTTATCACCTGAGTCGGCATCATCCTTTAAAGCCCCGGTGCTGCCCACCAAGCCGTGCAGAGAAACATCTTCGCTGGTGGGCAGGGCATATATGGCTGCGGGTCGGGCTGGTGCGAGTCTTCACACCACTGGCGCTTCTCCAAGCGCACCAGGCCGACCTTCTTAGGGATATTGATGAGGGCGAGGGACCAACTCCGGAGGATGTGGCGGAGTTGAGGAAGGTCGCTGATTTGTCTCTCCGAGTCACCAAGGAGACGGCCCGCGCTGTCGGTCGCTCCATGGCGGCAATGGTGGTCTCGGAGAGACATTTATGGTTAAATCTGACGGGCATCAGGGAGAAAGACAGGGCTTTTCTCCTTGATGCCCCCGATTTCGCCTTCTGGCCTGTTCCGGCGACGCCGTTAATACCGTTGTCGACAGGTTTCAGGAGGCGAAAAACAATCAGCGGCCTTCAAACAATTTCTCCCTCGCCGCTCAGTCTCTAAGAAGTCTGCCCCCAGTGGGCAGCCGCAGCCTCAGCCAGGTACCAGCTCCTCCACCTACAGGCAGGTTCAGAAAGAGAGCGTCGCGTCTAGAGCCCCCCCTCAAGGAGCTTGGGGGCATAGACGGCGCTCTCAATCTAAACCGCAAGCCAAGCAGGGCGACCTGAGGGCCGTCCTGCAGGCTAAGAAAACCTCTAAGAGGTCCTAGCCATGCTAGGATCTCTGCGGGCAGCCCCACCCGTGATGGAGCGACCGAGGTCGTCTCCCTCGCGGAGCCCGCAGGAAAACGATGTTGTTCTCCCGCCGTCAAGTACGTTTCGGGACACATCGGTTTCCAGCGATCGCCAGCTGCTTTGTCCGCCCCACGAGCCTGCGGACGGGCAGCGACGCGCTCGCCCATCGAGAATCGTTTTCGGTCCAGTCCTGCCGGAGATCCGTTTCAGGCGGTCGAGAACGAATCCCGACTCAATACCCGAAACCAGGCTCGAGAGCCTGGTTCCCTTGGTAAAATATTTCGATGCATGGAAAAATCTAGCGAATATTTCCCCGTGGGCGCTGCGCACGATGACAATACGGGGTACAGGCTGCAGTTCGGGTTCCACCCACCCAGGTTCAACGGGGTGGTCTGGACTGTAGTCGACCCGGCGCAGGGTCGGGATATTGGAACAGGAAGAAACTCCCTGCTGGCAAAGGGGGCTATAGAACGTATTCCTCCACTGGACAGGGAGTCCGGGTTTTACAGCCGCTACTTTATAGTTCCCAAAAGAGATGGGGGGTTGCGTCCGATCATAGATCTCAGATATCTGAACCGCTCTCTGAGGAGATTCAGGTTCAAGATGCTCACTATTCCCATGATCGTGAGTCAGATCCAATCCGAGGATTGGTTCGTCACGATAGATCTAAAGGACGCATATTTTCATATATCCATCCTTCCATCCCACAGGAAGTTCCTGAGGTTCGCTTTCGGGGCGAAGCGTACCAATATCGGGTTCTTCCGTTCGGCCTAGCTCTCTCTCCCGCACATTCACCAAATGTATGGATGTAGCTCTAGCACCTCTGAGGCTCCAGGGCATCAGGGTGCTCAACTATATAGACGACTGGCTAATTCTGGCCCAGTCTCAAGAGCAGGTGGTTCAGCATCGAGATGTTGTTCTTGCCCACATCCAGAAGCTGGGGTTGAGACTAAACACGAAGAAGAGCGTGTTAATACCAGCCCAAAGGACTACGTTCCTGGGAGTGGTATGGGATTCGGTCACGATGCGGGCACCGATTGTCTCCCGCGCGTGTCGAATCCATTCTGGCCACAGTGGCTGGGATAAAGCTAGGCCAAGCCATCACTGTCAAGCATTTCCAGAGAGTGTTGGGACTCATGGCAGCAGCATCCAACATCATTCCATTCGGCCTGCTGCACATGAGGGCCCTCCAGTGGTGGTTGAAAACCAAGGGGTTCTCCCCGAGGGGAAACCCAGTCCGCACAATCAGAGTTACGCGCAGATGCCTTCGTTCTCTGGTTATGTGGAAGAAAGCTTGGTTCCTGTCCCAAGGTCCAGTGTTGGGAGCATCATGTCGCCGGAGAACCGTTTCGACAGACGCTTCCCTCACGGGCTGGGGCGCGGTCATGGACGGCCGCTTCACGAGAGGTCTATGGCAGGACCATCATTCCTCCTGGCACATAAACTGCCTGGAAATGTTGGCGGTCTCCCGGGCTCTGAGGAGCTTCCTGACGGACCTCAGAGGTCACCACGTCCTCGTGAGGTCAGACAGCATGTCGGTGGTGGCCTATATAAACCATCAGGGGGGCCTGAGGTCTCGCCCTCTATGCAGACTGGCGCATCAGATCCTCCTGTGGTCCCAGGGGAAACTGTTGTCTCTGAGAGCAACATACATCCCGGGAAGTCTAAATCAGGGAGCAGACGTCCTGTCGAGACAGGGGCTGAGGCCCGGGGAATGGAGACTTCACCCCGAGGTGGTGGAGTCAATATGTCAGAGGTTCGGCCCAGTGGAAGTGGACCTGTTTGCGTCTCGAGAGACGACCCACTGTCCACTGTGGTTTTCCCTCACCCCTCCAGCCCCGCTGGGGCTGGATGCTATGGTACAGACATGGCCGAGGCTGCGTCTGTATGCGTTTCCCCGATCGCTCTGCTCCCGGGAGTTCTAGAGAGGGTCCGTCGCGACGGGATCAGTCTACTGTTGGTAGCCCCGTTGTGGCCGGCCCGAGTATGGTTCTCAGACATAATATTGCTCCTAGACGGCCCTCCATGGGAGATTCCCCTCAGGAGGGACCTGCTGACACAGGCGGAGGGCTCAATATTTCACCCTCGGCCAGAACTATGGAAACTGTGGGTCTGGCCCCTGAGGGGGCACAGTACCTAGAGGCCGGCCTGTCAGCTGGAGTAGTGGAGACCATACTCAGCTCTAGAGCTCCCTCCACGAGGAAACTGTATGGTTTAAAGTGGAATGTCTTTATTAATTGGTGTAGGAGGCGGGAGGTTGACCCAGTTAACTGCCCAGTGGCTTCAGTGCTGGAGTTCCTCCAAGATCGCTTCTCCTCTGGTCTTACCCCGTCCACGCTCAAGGTGTATGTGGCTGCCATTGCGGCTTTCCACGCTCCATTGAGTAATGGGCCTCTGGGGAGACACCAATTGATCGTACGTTTCCTCCGTGGGGCTTGGAGGATGAGACCTGCGGCTCGGACCAGGGTTCCCTCTTGGGACCTGGCAGTAGTTCTCGAAGGGTTGGCTGAGGCCCCCTTCGAGCCACTGGAGTCGGCTGAGGCCAAGAACCTAACGCTGAAGGTCGCTTTTCTGTTGGCCATCACTTCTCTGAGGAGGGTGGGAGATCTTCAGGCGCTCTCTATATCAAACGAGTGCCTGGAGTTTGCTCCAGGCAACATTAAGGCCTTCCTTCACCCTAGGCCAGGCTACCTGCCTAAGGTGCCATCTAATGTGGCACGGCCTACGGTTCTGCAGGCATTTCATCCTCCACCTCACCTGACGACAGATGAGGAGAGACTTCATAGGCTCTGCCCTGTCAGAGCACTAAGAATATATATTCAGAGGTCCTCTTCATGGCGGAAGGCGGACCAGTTGCTGGTGTGTTTCGGGTCGCCCAAAAAGGGGCTTCCGGCTTCAAAACAAACCATCAGCAACTGGATTGTCAATGCGATTTCCACAGCTTATCGGGTGCGCGGTATGCCTTCACCTTTGGCTGTGAGGGCTCATTCCACTAGAGGCATAGCGTCCTCTAGGGCCCTTCTCGCAGGGGCTCCCATCCAGGAAGTCTGTGATGCAGCTGGATGGGCTACCCCACATACCTTTATTAGGTTTTACAGCTTAGACATTCTGTCGACACCCGGCTCTTCTTGTGCTCGCGTCCCTGAGTGTGCCTGTGAGCAGCTTCACACCAGGACAGGCAGGGCGCGTTGTGGCGTAGTGGGTACCGTTCCCCCAAAGTGTCACTTTGACGCAGTTTGAGTTCCCTCCATAGGGAACGTCCCTCGGGTTACGACTGTAACCCTTGTTCCCTGAGAAGGGAACGAGAACTGCGTCTCGTGGCCACGCCTTCCCCTGCCTGGGAGCGCTTGCTTCATCACAGAAGCTGACATGTTGTGTATGCCGGTTCCTTATATATGCTTCCGCCTATGTGTCGTCACACATCACGTTATCACGTCTGATCCAATCGGAGATTGGCTTAGTTTCATTCATGCTTCAGAGACGCTACGCTGAGGGGCGTTCCCCCAAAGTGTCACTTTGACGCAGTTCTCGTTCCCTTCTCAGGGAACAAGGGTTACAGTCGTAACCCGAGGACGTTTTCCTATTTGTGAGACAACTGAAGTCTAAATGTTTGTCACTAAATATCACATATATCATTTTTTTTATTCTTCAATGTATAATCAGAATATCTAGCCTATTAAGAAAACCAATTGGATAACAGGACAGCTTTAAAAAGTCTTTAAATTATTTCTGTAACTGTTAGCCAACTACTAGGCTGTAAGTTTTTTATATTTTATCTGAACAATGTTTGTGAACCTGTGCTGGCAAAAGATTTGTGTAAAGTTTTGATAAATCATGAAAACATTTGTGTAATGTACAGTGACAAACAGAATTCAGTCAATGGACTGATTTAAAGGGCGGTTTTACTGCGATTTCACTTTTTTCATTTTAAATAGTGTGTAATGTTGCTGTTGGTGCATGAACAGTATCTGCAAAGTTGCAGCGCTGAAAGTTCAGTGTAAGCAGAGATATCGTCTTTTAAAAATCAGGAAGTATAATTGCCTACAAAAACGACTCGTTTTGGACTACAGCTGGGTTATGGTACGTCACTAACCCACACATTTGCATCAACCACTCCCTCCGGAATATGCAGGAAAGGGCATGACCATATTTCAGCAGCTCCTCGTCGTCAGGTCTTCTGTGTTTCGGGCTTCCCACGGACACTATACTTCGACAACAATGGATACAATTTGTGTTTGATTATATTCCTGAAAGTGACGATCGTAATCTTGCTCTCTGTGCTGTGCATTTACGAGACAGCTTCCAGAATCTCCACGAATTCAACACTGGATTAACGTAAACAAGAAACTGTTTCTAAATCATGAAACAGATCCAACTTTAAAACCAGCAGTTAAAAGTCAGCAGTTGTTGGGCCACAACCTGTAAGTAGGCTAAGACTTCATCATTTTAAATGTATTTGCATGTATAATTCCAGACGTAGCCTTGTGTTTTATTTTTCAAATGCCAGCGCTGGCTTTGTAGGCTTTATTAGCTACTAGTTTTGGCTATTTTGTGTCTGTTCTTTGTACATTTTTTAAATAGGAATATGTTTGAGCACTGCTTTAGTTTATCATTTAGTTTATTCCATAGTTTAGCTCCGCAAATTGATAAACATAATCTTTTCCTTGTAGTTCTAAATCTATTATTCTTAAAATTTCCCCTTCCTCTTAAATTGTACTCAACCTCCCTCTCAGAAAATATCTTTTTGTATATTCCCAGGCAATAGGCTATTTCTTGCTTTGAACATGAATACTGCAATTTGGTATTCAATTAGATCTTGAGTTTTTAGCAATTTAAATAATGAGTTTGTGCGATCCCGAAATCCAACGTTGTGAATGATTCTCATGGCTCTTTTTTGCATTATAAGTGGCTGTAGTGAATGTAGATAAGTGCTTCCCCAAACCTCTACACAATAATTCAAATAGGGTAACAACAGTGAACAGTACAAAATGCGAAGTGATTTAAGCTCCAGTATGTGCTTAGCTCTTGCTAGGATTGCAATACTTTTGGACAGTTTGGTTTTTATGTATTTTATGTGAGGCTTCCAGCAAATCTTCTCATCTATGATCACTCCGAGGAATTTATTTTCATGTACTCGTTCTATGTTAACACCCTCTATCTGTATCTGTGCTTGATGATTTGACTTACCATTTCCAAATACCATGTATGTGGATTTACTCAAATTTATCGATAACATATTTATGTCAAACCATTGTTTTATTTTCTTGAATTCGGAAGTGATTAATTCCAAGATTTGCTGTAAGCTGTCCCCTGAACCAAATATGTTTGTATCATCTGCAAATAATACAAATTTCAATACTTCAGATACTCTACAAATATCATTGATATATAATAAAAACAACTTTGGTCCCAACACTGACCCCTGGGGGACACCACAGGTCATGCCCAGATATTCAGACGAATAATCTCCCATCTTCACAAATTGTTGTCTGTCTCTCAGATAACTACTTACCCATCTTAAAACTACCCCCCTGATCCCAATTCGTTCCAGTTTCCTGATTAATATTTCATGATTTATTGTATCGAATGATAATGTATTCTTCAATGAGTTCTGTTAGTGCTAGTGATGTTGAACTATTTTTTCTAAATCCATATTGGCTGTCATTGAGTAGTTTATTTTTATCAATTAATATCTCTAGTCTGTTGTTAAATAGTTTTTCAAAAAATTTTGAAAATTGTGACAGTAGAGAGACAGGCCTGTAATTTGTGAAGTGGTGTTTATTTCCAGTTTTGTATAGGGGAATGACTTTTGCTATTTTCATTTTTGTTGGAAATTGACCTGTTAGAAATGATAAATAGCAGATGATCGTTAGAGGTTTGGCGATCCCATCCATTACTTTTTTAATAATTTTTATATCTATTCCATCATGATCAGTGGATGGTTTGTTTTTGCATCCTTTAACAATATCTATTATTTATTCTTCATCAACTACTATCAGGAATATTGAACTGGGATTTCTTTCCATTAAGTTATCATATCTACTTTCTAATGTTTGTGGAACTGGGATATGTTTAGCTAAGTTTGGTCCCACGTTTGCAAAAAAAATGATTGAAGTCATTAACCACATCTTCCATGTTGTTGATATTTTTATCATTATCAATGAAGTAATGGGGATAAGTAGCCTGTCTAGTATTATTTTTAATAATATTATTTAAAATGTTCCACATACCTTTGATATTGTTTTTATTATTATCTAATAGTTTTGTGTAATATTCTTTCTTACAAATACTCATAATACTGGTTAACTTATTTTTATATTTCTTATATCTATTTTCGGTCTCTATAGTTCTATGTTTTATGAATTCTCTATAAAGTGTATTTTTCTTTTTACAGGCGTTTTGTAATCCTTTGGAGATCCACGATCTATCATTTTGTTTTTGTTTCCTGCTATATATTTTAATTGGGCAATTTTTATCCTATAATAATTTAAATATCCTTAGGAATTCTTCATATGCTTTGTCAACATCTTTTCCTTATCAATAAATTCCCAGTCTTGTGCTAAGCAGATCAACTTTAAATGCCTCTATTGTTTCTTCTGTTCTGACCCTTTTGGAAATTGGTTTATTTCCATGTCTGTTTAAAGTGTAGTTACTGTCATACACTGTAAAAACTGGTAGGTGGTCACTAATATCGTTTACCAGTAATCCACTCACTGTATTGTTTTGTATGTTATTTGTAAATATATTATCTATTAGTGTTGAACAATGAGAAGTTATTCGGCTGGGTCTGGTAATTTGTGGATAGAGGCCTAGACTAAACACTGTGTTGATAAAATCCTCAGTCATTTTATGGTTATGTGGGTTTAACAAATCAATATTGAAGTCCCCACAAATGAACATAACTTTTTGGCTAGTTTTTGTGAATGTCTCTTCTATCCAGTCCTTAAATATGTAAATATTCGAACCTGGTGACCTGTATATGCAACTTACAATAATATGTTTCTTTTTTTCTATACATTTTTTTTGTGACACATTCCAGTAAATTACCCACCACCATTGACATTTTTTCCACCACCTTATAATTTAAATCCTTGTCCACATACAGTGTCACACCACCCCCGCTCTTGTATACTCTGTTAATAGAAGACATTAGTGTTCAACCTGGTTAATGTGTATACGCATTTCACATTCATCACCTCTGTCCCATTCCGGCTTGAACCTGCCCCCTCCTTCTTGTTCTACTCCTACTGTGCATATAAAAACCTTTAAAGCCACTGGCAAAAACAGATGCAAAGAAACTGAACTGAACGTAACATTTTGGATTAGAGGGATGGAAATCTCTAGTTTTTTGGTGCTGGTTTTAGTCTTGGCTGTGTTGGTATTGGTCAGATGGAAAAGAAAGCCAAGTGGACGTTCTTTGCCCCAGGGCCATTGGCGCTGCCTCTTGATTGGAAACTTGCCAATGATTGACAAGCGTGCACCCTTTAAAAGCTTCATGCAGGTAAGAGAGAAGGCAGGACTTTGTGTCCGAATTGGATGTTTTGCTTTTACTGCACTGTATGATTCATTAGAATGTGATCTACATGAGGGCGGATCACATAAGAGAGACATACTGTAATGTGCACTGTTGGTGGTTCTTGATGAATGGTATAAACACTGAAAAATGGTAGCGAAGTAGGCACTGCCCCTACACACATCAAATGATGTACTTCAGTATAAGATAGGCATTCTAATTAACCCTGTTTTGAAAATGAATTGTGCCACTACATCTAACTTTTTGTTTTGTCTGCACCATTGAAGTGTATAGATGTAAAGCCACACAGCGATAAAGACCTGTGAGATATAAAGTTGCTGCTATTATTATTATTTCTACACTCAATTTTTTTAATTATTATTATAATTGTTATAATGTGGGCTCAAATCAGGGAAAAAATCTCCAAATTTGTATATTTACTGGTAATATTTATCATGGAAACAATCATGCCAATATACCATTAACGTATATGAAATTCACAGATATTTTTAGATTTATAGTTTTATTTGCTTATTAGTATTTAATTGCTTATTTTCTGTATATTTCATGTTCTTTTTTTGCAAGGCAGAAAGGTGTGCCAAAATACAACTAGTCCAGGGTCTTGTCTGATCTCATATAGGGCTCCATGTTATTCGGCAATGCTACAGAGCAAGTCCTCATAAATGCCTCTAATGTTTGCAATGTATAAGTCTGCTGAACCTATTCATAGTCTTATTACCTGTCCCAGTCCTTTGGATGAGACACTGAACCAAGGTCCTGACTCTCTGTTTAACACCGGCATCCTAGCCAAATTGACCCTTTGGCCTCTGTCCATCATGGCCTCCATAATCATGTATACTGATTGGTTCTATCTCAGCTAATAGATTTTTGTTATGAGAACGTTCCCATGATGATAACGTCAAATGAACCAATCATTCATCAACATCTAAACCTCTGTTAGTTCTCAATAAGAACTTCTGTGGACATCTGCCTGTAATAAAGTCAGTCTGGTCAGAAATAAGTGAAGCTGGTAATGCTGTTTGTGGAGTTGTTTAATCCTCCTCTGCTGAGATCTTCAGAGATTTAATGGCTTTTATCTTCAGTTGATTTCATCTAAGCTTGTGCCTGTGGCTAAAGAAAGTTCTAGTTTGTGTTCTTGTTTCTTTTTCTTTCAGTGCTTGTTAACAGCAGGGTGTGAATGGTTGAAATAATGATTCAGGAACATCATACTAACCTTCCATAACATTATATTAACATTCAGGAAACCGGACATTTTAATGTTCTTGGGATGTTGAATTGTTAATAAAATCTAAGTTGATGAGAAACCTTCAAAAACACATTCCTCTAACGTCAATAAAACTGGACATTTTTTATGTTCCCAGATCCAACACTGAATACTTGGAGAAATGTTTTTGTAACAAAACTTTGTTAGCTAGTAATCACTCCGTCTCCTCTCCATCAGTAAGCTGGTGTGTGGTGGGTGTTCTGGCACAATATGGCTGCCATCACATCATCCAGGTATATGCTGCACATTGGTGGTGGTTGACGAGATTAGATTATGTAAAAGTGCTTTGAGTACCCAGAAAAGCGCTATATAAAAGTAAACCTTTTACTGTTGTATGTGATAGCAAATTCTGTTTTCTCAACAGTGGAGCAAAACCTATGGGCCTGTGATGACGGTGTACCTCGGGCCTCAAAGAATGGTGGTTCTGGTCGGTTATGATACAGTGAAAGAGGCTCTAGTGGACCGGGCAGATGACTTTGCTCCCAGAGCCCCCATTCCCTTTCTAAACAGAGTTGTGAAAGGCTATGGTACACGTGATGCTGATTTACTTTTGTTTTATAAACATATACTATCAGTTTGAAATAATTTAGTCTAGATTAAATGTTTGTAGGTCTGGTCATCAGTAATGGTGAACGCTGGCGTCAACTGAGGCGGTTCACTCTCACCACACTGAGGGATTTTGGAATGGGCCGTAAAAGAATGGAACGGTGGATTCAAGAAGAGAGCGAGCATTTGCTGAAAAGTTTTGAAGAAACCCGATGTGAGGAACTTACAAGCACACTTAATTTATTATGTACTAGGATTTGTATATGTTGACAGTTCTGCGGTTTTCTCCTTCAGCTAAACCAGTCGACCCAGTCTTCTTCATGAGCCGGGCTGTGTCCAACGTGATCTGTTCCCTGGTGTTTGGGCAGCGTTTTGATTATGATGACAAAAGCTTCCTGCACTTGCTCCAGATCCTTCTCCAGACTTGTGCGCTTTGTCAGCAGCCCTTGGGGCCAGGTAAGCTGATGAGACAGTGTGGAGCAGGACAGGACACCAGAGACACTGTTTAGAACCACAGTGCCCTGGAGCAAAGATCTTTAAAAAACAAACAAAAATATATAGAACAGGGGAAAGATTGAACACGAGTAAATTAGCTAAACCTTTTATAAACCTCTTATACTTTTTTCCTAGCACAGGTCATTATTGTCAAAATCCTAACATGATTTTTTTTTTTGACAGGGGCAGCACCCTAACCGAAATTTAAACCCTGTATGATTGATTTGAAATGCCCTTCATAAGGATCAGCTTTTATGCCCTCACATAACACAAGATTGTTGCACAAACTGTTTGTAAGGGTGTGTTCACACTTGTAGTTCGGTTTGCTTGGTCTGTTTGGTCCAGAAAAAAAAAATCCTCTCGATCTCGGTCTGGTCCGGATGGCAGCGATCACACAAATCAAATGAACCGAGTGTGTTAACCCTTGACATATTTGGTTCGATAAGCTAATTTAAAAAAAGACGATAAACAAGCGAAAAAGAAAGAATCAGAGAGACTTTTGACTTAGTGTCAAAACGTTAGCCATGTGACATGCAGATAAAATGTTGCGCACTGTGCAAAGAATCAATTGAAACCTGCTAATTCACTGGCTTGCCATGTTGCTGAAATATTATTGTGGCGAGCAGGACGAGGTCGAGGGACATTAGAGCGGCGCGAGTGATAATGAACGACACCTGTGAGATGCACCGGTCTCGAATCTCTCAGGGAGAGTGGAGGCAGAAAGGAGGAGCGACGACAGTAGAGAGAGGAACAGGCCTGATCTTACATTGTGATTTTATGTTCTGTTTTGTGTGTTGTCTGTGAGGAGCTGCTGGCTTATACTTTCATTTGGTATTTGTTTATTTATTATTAAACTCATTGAACGTTCGCCAGTTCAAATGTACTAGCAAACCTTATCTAGCATTAGGCCTACATA
The DNA here is from genome assembly GCA_030378365.1 of Hybognathus amarus. NCBI lineage: Eukaryota > Metazoa > Chordata > Actinopteri > Cypriniformes > Leuciscidae > Hybognathus > Hybognathus amarus. Next base: position 59,701 of record JAQIUQ010001034.1, on the reverse strand, counting down.
TAGCTAGAATAATTACTTGAATTATATTATTTATATTACGTGTTACCATTATATTATCTGCTCACCTCTCCCTTTCCAAAAAGCCACAGTGGCTAAAACGGGACAAATATCTCGTCGTCTGAGACAGCAGAGAATAGTCAGAGTAAGCCAAAAGTGTGTAACATTGTCACTGTTTCTGTACCATAGTCCATTATAAACCACATCATGGATAAAGTTTACAAAGCCATAGTCAGGTGAGGATCAAGGGTCTTAATATATAATTTTATATAATAATAGTAATCAGGTGATTGTCTCACAAATGTAACCAGCACATTTCTCCCCACATAGCAAACCGATAATACAGCGAGGGAGAAGAACCACATGAAACTATGCAGCTATATATTTTTTCTAACAGGGTAGTAAAAGATTAGCTGGCTAATAAGAGCTGTTACTGTGGACAGTACTGAACTGGTTAAAGCGTAACGCCTTGTTTAACCTATACTCGACGCGTCCACATGAGCCCGAAGGTGTGCGATGAGCCCGATTTGTGTGACACATGAGCCCGATTTGTGCGATCGCTGCCATCCAGACCAGACCGAGATCGAGAGAATTGTGATAATCGAGAGGAGTGTGATAATATTCAAATGTATGAACATTTGGGTCAGTTAATTGGATTAACTTGACATGGTTAAATTGATATTACAATCAATTAATCAGTTCGTCCAACAAACTCTTTTGATTATTAATTTATTCTAAGAAAAGGGCCATTCCATGGCCATTATATCTTAGCATGTACAGCGCTTTGAGCATGTACAGTAACAAGATCAAGATTGTAAAAGAGACTTTGTTTGCAAACAGCGAATCATAACCAAATACCTAAACCTAAATCATGAACATGAATAAACTAAACAAACATACATGTGTAGTAAAAAGGAGTGAGAGATAATGTAAAGATGGAGAAGATCTATCTAACTATGAGAAGAACCAACAGCATTTAATTTTCACATTTCATTTAATTGAATACTTGCATTTGTAGTGGGAACAATTCTTGAAGTTAAAATTGAAGTTGTTGAGAATTAACGGCAGTGGCAAGTGGAAGTTGTTAAAAAGTTATCTTTCTCCATGAGCACATGGCTAGTTTGGTCAAGGCCTGGGGCTTGTTGAGGTCACGCCGAGCACCCAGGAGAAGTGAGGAATTGTTTTAGTCCAAAGTTGTCCAAGCATGAAATAATTTTTTGTCTCAGTGGCCCTTTTTTGTGATTTGCAATTCATTCAATATACAAATTTGTTACTATTAGGTCCAGACCATCAAACCCATAACCTGGTATTGTTAAAGTTATTCTCTAAACCAGTGTTTCAATAATAAAAAAAAAAGTTTTATGTATTACAACTCAATTTTCTCATTCTAAACAGCTGTGCAACATCTTCCCTCGACTAATGGAGTACTTGCCAGGGAGTCATAACACCATCTTCAGAGAGATTGACGACATCAGATCCTTCATTATGAATAAGGTTAAGGAGCATGAGCAGAATTTAGACGTCAATGACCCAAAGGATTTTATTGACTGCTTCCTTAACAGATTCAATCAGGTAACCGCAATGTTTACAATGATTTAAATCAGTTTTTATATCAGTTTTTGTCATTATCTTTTTGCTGTGTGAATATATATATATGTATATATATATATACAGCCATGCTAATAGGCTACAAGTGTGATATTGCGTTTATATAACGGTTCAACAGCACAAATGTGTAAATAAATAAGAAAAAAAACAATGGAATGTCTTTAAAAAACTGAAAACTGTGTCTTTAAAACTCCTGTGGAGTTAAAAAGAGTTAAAGACCCTTGCATTTATTATTTAAAAAAAGGAGAGTAAATGCTCAATAAAAGGAGAGTAGAGAAGAACATATGCTGAACTGCAAAGTTGTGCTGAAGAGTAGAGACACACGCTGAAAGAAATGCTGCAAGTGTTATGTGGATGAGGAAGGAGAACCCAGGTGCAGACAGAGTACACTGAACACGATTTATTGACAACAAAAAGGGGAAAATAATGCCCACGATGGGGTAAAACAAGACAAGGCAGAGGATGACTAACTAGACTAATACTTAGACAGAAGACTAGACAGTAACTAACAGCAAATACACAAACAGGATCATCACAGAACACGTAACTAGGGATAGCTGATGCGAAACAGACGTTCCGAAGCTTTGCGAGATGCCGAAGCAAAATGATTCGAAACACTGATCCGAAGCGTGATTCAAAATACCCACGGTCACGTGACAAAGGCTAAATGAAGCTTCTAAGTGTTTCATCAGGTGGCGTGCTCCGCCGAATCAGGGTTTGATTGATAGGTCGGTCGGGAAAGGATCGCGTGAGCAAAGTGCACACAGAATGCCTATTCTTAAAGTCTTGTGCTGTTTTATGAAGGCAAAAAGCCATATAATGGTTTCGATTTTAGTTCATTGGCAAAATATAACGCTAGAGACAATGTTAGTTTATACTTTTTACATCTCATGTTCAGCAAAAGCCAGGCTCAAACTCGAGTCCGAGCGCATCAATTGCTCTTTCAAGAACTACACGCTCTACAATCTAAGCCACAGTAGCTGTTTGTGACAGGCCTGTTTTTGCTGAAAAGACCTCGAAACAATATAGCACATTTGCTTCAACTGTTTCATTGCTTCATCGAAGCCTCGATCTGCCCATCACTACACGTAACTAGGACAAGATACTCACACGCAATATTAACAGAGTGTACCATTAAGGCAGCCATGATAAAGGGAGACTAATGCGAACATAACAGGTGACACAGATTAATTAATGAAGACTAAACAAGGTTAACAAGGGGGCGGAGTTAGGTGATGAGACAACACAAGCACACAGCCCAAACAAATGGCCATGTGCTTACACATAAAACATGGGTCTGTCATGATCCTGCCACAAGACTAGGAAAAAATCAAGAAGATGATGGCAGAATCATGACAGCAAGTGGAGTGATACAAATGGGTGATACTAGATTCGAGAACAAGAACAAACTGTTGAATTACTGTAAATAAATATATAGAGTATAAGTGTGTATGTGAACAATGAATTGAAGAACTGAAGCCTACAGCACAAGTTAACAGTATATTGAAGAACTGAATAACTGTAGCCTACATATAATCTCTGTTCTACTTTTTCTTTGTGTGGTACAACAGGAAAAAGACAATCTTGACACAGAATTCCACAAAAATAATTTGATGGCGACTGTTTTAAATCTGTTTGTAGCTGGGACGGAGACCACCAGCACAACTCTCAGATATGCCCTGATGCTGTTGATCAAACACCCCAAATACAGGGTAAGACATAGATTACACAATCAATGTCAAACCAAGTGTTATGCTATTATTTGTCGGGATCTACATAGTCTCACATAGCCAGATCTTTGAATCATGGCAAAAAGTCTTAATTTAATTTATGAGTAGCTTGTAGCTTGTCAAACTACGGTTTTAAAATAGCTAATTTAATTAAAGTAGTTAAGATACAGTCAAGCTACTCTATTGAAAAAGTAGTTAACTACTAGAGTTGAGCCGGATACTCGGCTAAAACAAGTATCCGGTACAGATAAAGCACTTTTGACGAGTACGAATATTATACGAGTAATACAAGTCAATATCTGTGCTCGGATAAAAAAAAAAAAAAGAAAGTTATGTTGAGATTAGGGCTGAGCGATATATCAATATAAATAATATATATATATTTTAAATGTGATCTGAAATTAGACCATATCGCATATCGATAGTTCAGGTTTGCGCTGTGATCCTTGCTCCAAGCAAGCTGCTGACCCAGAGCTCTCGCACTGCTCCCCGCGCCCCCGTCACTCCTTTTCCACTTTGCATGCCTGATTAAAGCATGTTATGTTATAACATGAAATAAAGTCTTTCACCTCAGCAAAACGGACTCCCTGTCCTGTCAGCCGTTATACTGTAACGTTAGTCGTAGCGCACACTCAATTGCACGTGCATATGCGGCGGCGCGCGCTGTATGTCTCACTGTATAAGTGCAAAAGAAACTACCGGTATACGAGCATGCAACACCGTTACGTTGTAAATTACACGAAATAAAAGCAATGCAGGTATGACTTTCATTTTATTCACCAGAAGCAGTTTCCATGTTTCATTAACAGTTCTTGTTAGTATTGTGTATTCACCATGGTAACTGTCGTGTCTATATTAACCCCTTAATGCCCATATTTTTCTTTGTGTTATTTTTTTATATTTTTTAAATGACTGTAATGGCTCATACCAACGTTGTATTAACAAAATAAATAAATAAATAAATAAATAAAAATAAATCACAATTACAATCCAAGGGAATAATCTGCAATTAAGATTTTTGTCATAATCATGCAGCCCTTTGACTGAACATTTGCTCTCACTTTGCAGAAAAAATATCAGGATATTTTTTGTATATTGAAATTCGAAATTCACCTAAATATGGATATGACTTTTGGTCCATATCACCCAGCCCTAGTTGAGATGAAAACTCTTATTCATTACATTTTACTTCATATTTGCAAGCATATGTGTTGTATTCATTGTTGCAAAACTTGTTCTGTAGTTTGTTTATCATGATCAAAACCATTGATCTGAAGCTCAATGCTGATGCTGTCATGTAAATAGTTATCTTATCAGCAATAAATATAACAATTTCTGATCAACCCATATCAATTGCATGCTTAAAATAACATACCGGTTAAAGCCCCGCCCATTTCAAGACTACCCGACCCACTTCCGGGTTTAGGCCCCGCCCAGTCCGAGTACAGATACAGATACAGATACTTCATATGGTTAACAGATACAGATACAGATCAATGCTGTACTCTATTGAAAAGTAGTTAACTACTCTACAAGTTACTATTAAAAAGTTGCTAGCTACATACATTTTACAATGTCATTATATGTTACAAATAAGTGAATAATTGTTAAAAGAAGAATGTTGGTGGAATTTACATTGTTAAATTGGATAAACAGGAGTAGTCAAAAATGCATGATAAACAGATGCTATGCCAAACCTTTGTAGGTTTATTACAAGACTGTGGTGGGACAGGAAAAAACAATGTCAGCTCTCACCCCTAGAGGGCACGGCTCACCTTGGAACTGGTGCGCCCAGGCAATGGCATCCACTCTCCAGTGGGTCAACTTCTGCTTGGAGACAGCCTTTCCCTTCTCTTGACCTACAAAGCAGACAAAGTGCTGCTTTGAGCTTCTGAAACTCTGAGTGCGGTCCACGTAAACACGCAGTGTGCGAACGTCAGTGTGCAAGGGCTGGGTCTGCCATCTCCGGGAGCATTGCTTGCAAGTTCACCGCCTCAAGTCCCGGAAGGGGTCTCTGGAAGATATTAGACTAGGCCGGTCTGAATTTTCAGCCATGATTCGCAGACCAAAAATACTTGCAGGTCCGCCATCCTCTTGAAGGAAGCGAGTGCAGTCAGGAGCACTGTCTTTAAAGACAGAACATTAAACTGACTTTTCAGCTGACTCTAGTGGCTCAAAGGGAGCTCTCTGTTAGCCTGAAAGGACTAAAGGAATCAACCTCCTGGCGCCTCTCAGGAACCTGATGATCAGGTCGTGCTTTCCCAGTGACCATCAACAGAGTGTGTTATGTGCTGCGATGGTGGCAACATAGACCGTCAAGGTGGAGGGGGACAGCTTAAGCTCCAAGCCATTTTGAAGCTAAGCAATGTATGGTCGGCTCTCTGTGTTCCCATCGGGAAGAACACCCCTCAGCTAACAGAACACACTACAAAGCATAAGAGCACCTCGTAGAGGGGGCTCTAGGTGAAGTGATCGGTGTCAACTTCCACTGGTAGTTTGCCACTTCAGTCCCATAAGCGGATGCCATATTGTGTCTCGTCCTTTAGAAAGCAGGTCCTTCCTCAGGGGAATCCGCCAGGGAGAGGCTGTCGCGAGGAACACCAGTTCTGGGAACCAGGTCTGATTGGGCCAGTACGGCGCTACTGTGCAAGACCTGCTCCTCTGTCCTACCTGACCTAGGACAGTGTCTATGAGAGAAGGCTCACAGGCTCAAATCGAACCACGAACAGTTCAGAAGTGGCACGTCGTTCGTGGTGCGACTTGTCGAGACTGTTTTCCAAAGATGGCTCCTGCCTGTATACACGAAGTGCACTGTCTTAATAAAGTGTCTTCTTATTAAACGGTCTGTACACTTACAAAGTTCTCAATGCTTCATTTTGCATGTAGGGACCCTCATTATGTTACTGTGTTAGTGTGGGGCTATTTTGAGCCTTGATAGTGGTATTAACTAGCGATTTCTCTTTATTATATGCCCCCATATACTGAGCCGTATCGCTAAACAGTTTTTAGAAATAAAACTCTTTACATTCGATTATCATGAAAACAAATGAGAAACGTCGACTAGGTACCAATGTGTAATTAGACCAAAGGTTCATTTTCGCCGGAGTTCTCCTTTAAGTGTATTTGATGTGGCTAAAGTGGAACTATTCAAGTATACTTTAGGTACACTTTAAATATGTACACACAGCCGCCGACTTGAGCTTCCAAAGCTACCGGAAATCATTAAATATACAAAAAACTATAGATCTCTTGTAAGATTTGTTTTGTTTGTATGATTTTGCATTCATGATTATGTAGGTATGTCAACAAAAAGTAGTTAGTAGTAACATGAAAATGACCTTTCTTTGGGAGGGTTTGCCTTCGTCATGCTTCCTGGAAGTAAGGGTAGGAAGTTGACAGCCTCATGAATACCTTTTTTTTCTTTTCTTGAAATCCTTTCTTGAAAGTTTTTTTTTATTGTGTTGCTTAAGGGGAAATGCAAAGGGAGATTGACAGAGTTATTGGAAGGAACAGGGTCCCTACAATGGAAGACAAGAAGTCCCTCCCTTTACTGATGCTGTGATTCATGAAGTACAACGTTTTCTGGACATTGTCCCTCTAAATCTTCCCCATTATGCCATGAAAGACATCACATTCAGAGAGTTATGTAATTCCAAAGGTAACAATTAACCACTCAATTCTATATTTTATTGTATAGCTTTTGAGTATCTGTTGTATTTTAAATAGGCTTTCATTCTTTCAGGATACAGTGATTATTCCCATGCTGCACTCTGTTCTAAAGGGATGAGGTACAGTGGGAAACCCCTTGGACATTTAACCCAGAGCACTTTCTGGATGCCAACGGCAACTTTAAAAAGAATCCAGCCTTTATCCCCTTTTCTGCAGGTAAACTCTCAGACAGTCTCCAATCTCACATCATACAAAAGTTTTAAAGTTGTTAAAGGTGCAGTGTGGGATTTTTAGCGACATCTAGCGGTTCGGTTGTGAGTTTGCACCAGGTTTGCACTAAGGGCTCAGCCCACTGCTCACCCCTCCCTTTCGAAGAAGCTACGGTTGCTAAAACGGGACAAATATCTCGTCGGCTGAGACAGCAGAGAATAGCCAGAGTAAGCCAAGAGTGTGTAACATTGTCACTGTTTCTGTACCACAGTCCATTATAAACCACATCATGGATAAAGTTTACAAAGCCATAGTCAGGTGAGGATCAAGGGTTTTAATATATAATTTAATATAATAATAGTAATCAGCTGATTGTCTCACAAACGTAACCAGCAGCACATTTCTCCCCACATAGCAAACCCATAATACAGTGAGGGAGAAGAACCACATGAAACTATGCAGCTATATGGGCCATTCTACAGAATTGGTGCAAACTGCTGTCCCTCATCCAAAAAACACATTTGAAAAGCATTTAATTATTAAAATCTTAGATGTTTACTAAGATCCTTCAATTATCTATTTAAACCCACAATAATATTTAAGATATCAGTAAGCTTTATATATATAAAAACATAATTTATGGGCTACTTTCAATTAGGAGGTGGCTGTCCCAAACCCTAACCCCTAAATTTCAACTTGTGAAAATGATATTGAAAAATTTTTTGCAAATTTTTCCATTCTTGTTTAAAAATAAATATATATATTTTCTTTTTAAAAATGAAGTTAAAAAATATATTTATAATATTTTTTATTTTTAAATCATGAAACTTTATCTAAAAAAAACGTGTCCCGCATTTTCATGTCACTACCAAAACAGTGAATGTTGTAGTCCATTGGCTGAGACTGATTTTAACCACACCCATACATTTTTGATCAGGAAACATTCCTGTGTCCCTCTCTCTCATGTGCTATATGGTGAGTAGATTGATCCCATCATTTTGAGGTAAATGTGTTCTAAAGTCTAAAAATCTGTGTGTAACTTTAAGGAATGTCACTACCAAACTCATTTTTTCTGCTATTGAGAAAACTTTTTTGGATGTTATTCCATAAAATTTAGTTGTTATATGTGTTCAACTGTTCTGACCAGCGATTGCTAACCATTTGCTGATTAGCATCTTCGAGCTAGGCTCAAAAGTAGCTAAAATTGTCACTACCAAAACAGTCACAACCGAAACATGTCTTGAAGTTTCGGTTGTGACATTATTGTTTTGGTAGTGACAAAAGGGAACACATAATCCTTTATTTGGAGGAATAAACTACATTTTAGTACAGTTGTGCAAATAATTACTACTGTAGTATGTTTTAGTAGTGTTTTAGTGTTTTAGTATGCAAGATTTTGTTCAAATTCTGTAATGTGATGAGGTTACAATTACTTAAAGGAGAACTCCGCGAACAACGAACCTTTGGTCTAATAAAACATTGGTACCTAGTCAATCTTTCCCTGAGATTTGTTTTCATGATAATCGAATGTAAAGAGTTTTATCTCTAAAAACTGTTTAGCGTATAATGCTAGTACTGGGGGCATTGACTAAGTAAAAAGAAATCGCTAATTTATACCACTAACAAGGCTCAAAATAGCCCCAGACTAACACAGTAACATACTGAGGGTCTAAACATGCAAAACGAAGCATTGAGAACTTTGTAAGTGTACAAACCGTTTAATAAGAAGATACGTTATAAAGACAGTTCACTTCATGTATTCACAGCAGGAGCCATTTTAGAATATAGTCTCGATAAGTCGATCCCTGAACGCCGTTCATACAGTTCAGAAGTTCGCTGAACTTCATACAGTTCAGCTCACTCAGCACGACGTTCGTGGTTTGACTTATTGAGACTATATTCTAAGATGGCTCCTGTCTGTATACACGAAGTGAACTGTCTTTATAACGTATCTTCTTATTAAACGGTCTGTACACTTACAAAGTTCTCAATGCTTCGTTTTGCATGTATAGACCCTCAGTATGTTACTGTGTTAGTCTGGGGCTATTTTGAGCCTTGTTAGTGGTATAAACTAGCGATTTCCTTTTACTTAGTCAATGCCCCCAGTGCTAGCATTATATGCTAAACAGTTTTTAGAGATAAAACTCTTTACATTCGAATTATCATGAAAACAAATCTCAGGGAACGATTGACTAGGTACCAATTTTTTATTAGACCAAAGGTTCTTCAGCTGTGTGTCTGCTATATGTACTGACTGCATATGTGCATCATAGTTATTTATTTATATTAACATAAAATGTGGACAGTCTGATTCAGCCATGGCAAACTAAGTATTGTGGTCACTACCAAAACATCATGTCACTACCAAAAATGGCAAACTAAGTATTGTGGTCACTACCAAAACATCATGTCACTACCAAAAATGTGCAGTCACTACCGTAACATGGGATGTTTTGTCAAAAATAAAGTATATTGAATTATCAACTAAGATGTTATGATAGTGTTTGGTTCAATGCATATTCAAACTAATGAATCCTTAACTTTGAAATAAGTACGATAAACTTTATGCCTATCATACCTTTATGCATAATACAACAAATCTCATAAATTACACTTAAAAAATTATTAAAATTATAATCTTTATTGATTTAACCTGTAAAAATATTTTTGAAAAATAAAAAATATATATATTTATAAGGTAGATGTAAACAAAATCTTAATAGGTCATTATAAGCCTTCTTAATAAATTATTTAATATTGTGTTTTGGTAACAAATTTGGGGAGAAGGAAAATATTCCAGCATTTTCTGAAAATACAATATGAGAATTAACTGCACAATTACTAGAAAAGCGTACCTTGGATATTATACAATTTGCATACATGCAAAATTTGTGGGAAAAAACAAAAAAAATTCAAGATGTTTCCAAGTCTGACTTTGCACCAATTCTGTAGAATGGCCCATATATTTTTTCTTACAGGGTAGTAAAAGTTTATCTGGCTAATATGAGCTGTTGCTGTGGCTGAGCTGGTTAAAGCGCAAAGCGTTGTTTATACTTGACGCATCTGCATAGAGCCCAAAGGTGCGCGCAGCAAAAATGACATGATTGTAACAGCGCGTGCACCTCCGCATCCCATAGACACCATATACTACACACAATATGCTTTTTCTCTGATTTTGAAAACTCTTCGCGATGGACTTAGATCTCTTACAAGATTGACGGGTTAGTGATTCCTGTAACATACTGTTTTACGGTCAATGACATGAGTACTAATCAGCTGTCTCACAGAACGTAACAGCACATTTATCCCACATAACAAACCCATAACACAGCGAGGGAGAACTAAGTTACATGAAACAATCCCAACTGCATATTTTACACCACTGACAAGAGAAAAGTCACTACTCACAGAGTTTAGGGCTAGCTTCCAGCTTTCTGCTGCTTCTCTTTCAAGGTAGTGATGAAACGCGTTCTGTAGCGCTGTTTGTTCACGTTCGGCTATGGTAGAAACATGACGTCTCAATATGGCGACCTTCATAGAAGGGGATTCCCGCGAGATATAAATGTTGCATTCTAAGGTAATAAAAACATTACAATTTATTAAGTAAGTTCTTTATACACCACTGAACACATAGTTATGGATATGGTCATATTGCATTTCTGTTAATAGATACTTTTTTACACATTGCACCTTTAATTTAAATAAGAATACATATTGTGAAAATGGTTAAATGTCTTTAATTTTCATATAAAACAAATTATTATTAAAACTTTTTATAATCAGTCCTTAAAAATCAAGCATGAGTCAAATGTTTAACCCAGACCTATAGCACTAACATTTAACTTTATATGAAGTAACTTTAATTTAAGCTGCTTGTTTTTAAAGTTACTTCAGTCAACGTGGATAATTCTTGTTCAACAAGCTTGAATCCGATGTGACATAGTAATAAGAACCCAGTAATGGGCACCAAAAAAATATGTGTGAATACAAAAAGTTTGAAATATAATAAATGACTATTTATTCAAACATACAAAACCATGAAAAGTCCTAACCCAAATATATAACATTAAAGGAAAATTAAACAAATCTTATCCAAGAACACCCAAATTAGATTCAAAAGCAATAATGCCAAATGCTAATTTTCCCAAACAATAATCAACAACGTACAAAATACCTGCAGAACAGTAGGCCACACTCTCCACTGCAGAAACCAACACAAACTAACTACATTAAAAACAGACGAGCACTTAAATACTGGCGGCCAGCACCATTACCCCGTGGAGAGGGATAAACTCACATACACTTTACACACTTTCCCATAAATATAGAGTCTACAGGAAACATTTTGTCATACTGTTCAAAATATATAATCTACTTTCTTATGCAACAGTTTATATCACAATCATATAATCATAATAAACTCTTATGTCAGTAAACAGTCTCTCTTTCTCTGAGTGTGTGAGTGCATTTTTTTAAAACTCTTTCCGTTATTTTTTAAGTCAATCCGTAACCGTCACAGACATCAGGGAACAAATGCCTCACGCAAAACTGTAGACAGTATTTCTTGAGCAATGCAATGAAACCAGCTGAAGGATAACTGAAATTGTAACTTAAATTGGAGCAATATCATAGGCATTGTATTCCTAAGTAGACCAGATACTGATGAAGCTTATGTGGCCTGCCTGATTGACGCTATACACAATAGGCTATGATAAACACTTTGCTATACGCAAAACTAAATATTTATATAATAAATAGATGATAAATAATTATTTATAATTAAATAAAAATGTATTTCAGTGCATTTGTGACATGTCACTAGTTCATCTCTTCTGCATTGTATTTCTGCAGGTAAACGCTCTTGTGTGGGCGAGTCTCTGGCTCGTATGGAGCTTCTTTCTGTTCATCGTGTCTCTGCTTCAGAAGTTCAGCTTCAGTAGTCCACAGGGTCCAGATGGCATAGACCCCAGTCCTGAACTCAGCAGCTTTGCTAACATGCCTCGATTCTATAAGCTTATTGCCTCCCCCGCTGAACAACATGGATAAATAGCTCAGCAGTCAGCAGTCATCGCCAGGATGAATTACTAGAAAGGGCATTTGGAATTTCAAAGGGGGCACATTTTTTGAATTTATCCTAACATTTACTGTAACATTGCAGATTTTCTAATATTTAATCAGTTTTTCACTAACAACATCACCAAATAAAAATGCATCATATGAAAAATAAATATAACAAGCAATTGTGTATAGTTTTGAATTATGTAAAAATGAATATGAAGTCAATTTTAATAAAAAAAACTAAACAAATGAAGGGTTATTTCACCCAAAAATGAAAAATCTGTAATTTACGTCTTAATGTCTGTCCAAACCCGTAAGACTCATTTTAAGACTCGTAAGTTAAGGTTTGGAGTAGGTTAAGAACCCGTAAGACTCATTTTCAGTTTTAAGAACATAAGATGTTTTTAATGAAATCTGAGGGTTTTTTTGTATAGCTCCATTGACAGTCCATGAAACTACCACTTTGATGCTTCAAAAAGTTCATAAAGAGATTGTAACATAAATCCATATGAATTGAGCAGTGTATTCCAAATTGTCTGAAGAGACACGATTGCTTTATATGATGAACAGAATTAATTTGGGCTTTTATTTACATATAAACATTGATCAATGCACACATCAGTTATGGTAAATGGAAGCTCAACCTTGCTTTCTTGATGTGCAAGAACCAATGAGGTTCACTCTCGAGTATCACACAGCACGTTTGAGCTTTCGCAAGAACCAATGAGGTTCTCAAGGATGTACAGTTGAGCTTCTGTTTATGTTCAATGATTAAGGTTTATATGTGATTAAAAAAGCCTAAATTAAATTTGTTCATCATATAATGCCCAGAAAGGTCATGACGGCGGCAGAGCAACGACTGACCAAGGGACGAGGCATAGATACAGTATATACACTGTATGTCGCCTTGGCTACGGCAGTTCATTAGAACAAATTAATTCGTGTGAACATCATACACAGCACAAAAGTCCACCACCATCAATTAATTCGAAGTAAAGGCAGAGATAGAAGTGTTACCTAGCTACTTCCTATGACAACACCCCTGTTCCAAGATGGCGCCGGTTTTGACACATGCTTAGAACCCCAAGGTGACGTCTAGTGTGTATGTCGATGAGGACAAGGAAGCCTGGTGAAGCCACAGGGACTACGGTCCCAGGTGGAGCTGAGGGAGAGAGTAACCAAGGTGGAGTCAACTGGTCAACGGGCCAAGGTGGATTTATGGCCTTGGAGTTATGAGTTCTAGGCCGGACCTCAGAGGGGCAACACTCCAGGGCAGAGCTGGTGAACTAGAGGCCCCAGGCAGATAAAAGTGGTCACCTTGGCTGACATGGGACAGGCAGATAATTGAGGAATTGCCTCCTTGGTTGAGGGAAGAGGACGTTTGAGTGGGAGGCAGGGCAGGAACATCACTACCTCAGTGCTGGCACTGCTGGGCGACGAAACAGGCATGGGGCTCTGCGATAAAACAGGCATGAAGTTGGGCTACTAAACAGGAATGGCATTTATTCTTGTAAACTCCACAGGGGTTCAAATTCAGCAGACTCACATCAGCCTTGAAAGTAGTGTCTAGGCTCCACTCTATTCCCTCATATTTTGCCAACTGGAACGGATAATGTTGTATTTTCGCCACTGGAACGGATAATGTTGTAAAGGTACGATCTTACACTGTTAACCTTGTTGTAAAAAAAGGCCAAATTCTGACAGTATCATACCATTTTCCATTAAAATAATAATATACAGGAAAAAGCAATGCATTCTGGGTTATATTTGTCGCTACTGAGAAAATAGCTTTACAGGAATATACTGTGAATTAGCACCGCCCAAAGTCGATACTCAGTGTTACAAATCACACCCTATATACCCTCATTCACTATTCACTACACTAGTTCACTAATATAATCCACTTGACTGAAAAGAAGTGAGTGAACTTAGACACAGATAAACACATGATAAGCAGAATCATTGAAGGACAGAAAAACAAGAACAGAAAAAAAGAGAAACACAAGAACTAAAACTGACTTCCAGCCACACTGACTGTGAGAACAGTTGACAAACAAGTTTAAAATTATTTCTATCATACATGTACAAAAGTTCTTGTTGAGAATTAACAGATATTTAGTTTTACTGAATATTATAAAGTTTGTAGACACCATGATGTCGATCAGTATTTGCTTTAGTTGGTCTCTATTCAATTCAATTCAATTTTATTTAAGTATAGCACACTTAAAACAACCGAGGTTGACCAAGGTGCTTCACAAGATAGACACATAACAATACATTACTCACACAATAAAGTAAAAGAAAAAAACACTAAAATATACTATAAATGAGATGTAGTAATGTTTACATTAAAAGATTAAAATAAAAATTGTTATAAAAGTTGTCAGGGGGGATAACATACCTAACTCTGAATGAAACGCCAAAGAAAAGAAATATGTTTTTAGCGATGATTTAAAACATTCTATAGTTGGACAGGTTCTGATATGGAGAGGCAGTTTGTTCCACAGGTTAGGAGCAGCTACGCTGAAAGGCGCGATCACCTCTAGTTTTTAGTCTGCTTCTTAGGCACATCCAAGAGGAGGACATTGGCAGACCTCAGCACTCTAGCTGGAGTATGGACATGGAGAAGCTCTTTTAGATACAATGGAGCCAAACCATTTAGACATTTGAAAACTATGAGTAAGATTTTAAAGTTGATCCTGTAATCGACAGGGAGCCAATGAAGATGACGCAATACCAGTGTAATATGGTCCCTCTTTCTCTTTCCTGTCAGGACGCGAGCAGCGGCATTTTGTACTAGCTGCAGACGCTGGATTGATGACTTGTCTAAGCCCACATATAGGGAGTTACAATAGTCAAGGCGAGAAGTTATAAGAGCATTTATCACCCTCTCCAAATCCTTAGGAGGGAGATAAGCCTTAACCTTGGCTATTGTTCTCAACTGAAAGAAGCAAGATTTAACAGTGGCAGATATCTGCTTATCAAGCTTAAATGCACCATCTAACATAACGCCAAGACTCCTCACAGTTGAGCGACTGTTGCAGCCATAGGGCCGAGGAAATCTCCATCCAGCAGATCATGGTTTCCAAACACCATGATCTCTGTTTTGTCGGCATTTAGGTTGAGGAATTCAATTCATTCAAGTTTTGATGTATTTCAAACAATCAAACAGGGGCTGCAGTGATCTCTTTTTTTAACATTAAGAGGCAAATAGATTTGAATGTCATCTGCAAAGCAGTGGAAAGAGACATCATATCTCGCGAAGATAGAGGCCAATGGTAGCATATACAAAGAAAACAGGATAGGGCCCAATACAGAACCCTGAGGAACGCCGCAGGTAAGTGGAGCTGTTTTAGAGAAATAATCCCCAAGATGGACCGAAAAGCTCCTATCGGTTAAATA
The DNA here is from genome assembly GCA_030378365.1 of Hybognathus amarus. NCBI lineage: Eukaryota > Metazoa > Chordata > Actinopteri > Cypriniformes > Leuciscidae > Hybognathus > Hybognathus amarus. The sequence continues at coordinate 44,027 of JAQIUQ010001034.1, read as the reverse complement.
CGATTGAAACCACCTTAGCGCAATACCCTGATCCCCACACAATGTTCCAGCCGCGACAGGAGAATTGGGTGATCCACAGTATCAAAGGCAGCGGTAAGGTCTAGAAGTACTAAGACGGCAGAGTCCCCTGAGTCGACAGTTAAGATTAAATCATTAAAAACTCTCAAGAGCGCCGTTTCCGTGCTGTGCCGGATCTAAAGCCGGACTGGAATTTTTCATACACATTATTATTAATTAGAAAAGTTTGCAATTGTGCAAGAACTACTTTCTCCAAGACTTTTGATAAAAAGGACAGTTTGGAGATGGGTCTGAAATTGGAGAGAACAGAGGGGTTTAGATTTTCCTTTTTAGTAATGGTTGGAGCTACTGCATGTTTAAAAACTAACGGAACATAACCAGAAACAAGGCAAGTATTTATCAATGCTAGAATACATGGTCCAATAGTTTCGAAAACTTCTTTAACCAAGCGAGAAGGAATGCTATCTGAGGAACAATTTGTAGGCCGCAAATGGGTGACCACCTCAGATAAGGAGAGGATTGATATAGGTTCAAAGTGATCTAATATCGCAGGGCAAATAGGAGGAACAGAGGGATCATACTCAAAGGATGTAATGGCAGAGGATCGAAGGGCAGAAATCTTCTCAACAAAGAAGTTTAGGAACGAGTTGCAAATATCCACTGACGGTGTAATGAGGGCAGCGCTATGAGGTGTTGTAATGCTATTAAACATATTAAAAAGAACCTGCGGCCTATGCCGATTGTTTGCAACAAGTTTCGAGATATAATCAGATTTTGCTAATTTTACTGGCTCTCTGATAGTCAGATAGATATTGATGTAAGATTTCATATGACACTCTGAGTTCTATCCTTCTTACACCTTCTCTCCGCTTGTCGGCAGGCCCGTCTAATCGCTCGGGTAGTATCATTTAGCCAGGGTTCTAAAAATACTTTGTTGCGTTTTCATCTTTAATGGCGCTACAGAGTCCAAGATATTTTGAGCAGATTGAATTAAAAAGAGTTATGAGCCCATCAGCACCAATATCATCACCGCCATCTATGTTAAAAATCACAGAATCTCTGAATGCAACAGAGAACTGTGCCGGGGTTTGGCTATTAATTGTACGACGGCAATGTGCAGAAGGGGATTTAACCACAGAGCATGGGACTGTGATCGTAAATAGAACGGGGAAATGGTCCGAAATGCATATATTGCATATTTCATTTACATGCACACACAAGCCATGAGACAACACAAGGTCCAATGTGTGTCCCTTTTCGTGTGTTGGACCAGACACCAACTGAGTTAAATTAAAAGTATTTAAAAGATTTACAAAATCGATTAACCATGGGTTTGTTTTCACAACATACATGCAAGTTAAAATCATCACAAATTATAAAATGATCATAGTTTACCCTTAGACCTGCTACAATATCAGCAAAGTCTTGCATAAATTCTTTGCTGTATTTCGGAGGCCGATACACAACTGCACATAGCGTTGGGGTGGAGGGATTTAGTTCGAATAGCTGAAGCTCAAAACTCGAATAGTTGACAGATGTTAACAGCCGACACTGGAAACTTGATTTAAACACAGTGGCAAGCCCTCCACCCTTACCAGTAGTCCGGGGAGAGCTAAAAAAATTACAAATTTGGAGGAAGAAGCTCGGAAAGGGAAACAGACTCACCAGCATGAAGCCAATTCTCAGTCAGCAGCATAAAGTCCAGTTTATGTGAGGTAAAAAAGTCATTTAGCACCACAATGTTTTGTTAGCCAATGATCTGACGTTAATCAGGGCCATATTTAAGAGTTAAATCCAAGCTGTCTGGCTTTGAGGCCCGTAGCAATGTGCGCAGGTTTGTCGCCCTCACACCGCACCGATAGAGTCCGGCCGACACTCCTCACCGACACCGCATCTCCCCTGCCAGGTAATCGCCCACGGGCACCACGCATCCGACCCGGAGAAGCCACGGAACAGGCCAGGTCAACACAAATGCAGTCGGAGCCTGGCGAAGCCACCGCAGCCACGAGCGCCTCCAAACACCGGCAGTCACAAACAGCAGGACGACCCAAACCCCACCACAGAGGAGGACGGAGAGCAAAGCACATCCGAGAACCCCAGGTAAGCTTTACCGCGAACAAGCACTCCGACACGCTTCCTTCGTCTCCTATGGCGTTTTTCCGGGAAGACTCACACCGGATAACAGCGCAGATAGTCTGGGATGTTAGACGACCACGGTGGGAGGCCACCAGCTTGTCCCCAAATGATCTCTAAACAGCCCCGAGGCCTCACAGACGCTCAAATGTGAAACAGAATTGGCGATCATATACGAGTACGACTAGGTTACATCCTCAACAGCAAAAACACAGAAATAAAATACAGCAAACAAAAATCAGGTGTAACATGAAAAAAAAGCAGCCTCACACACTGGCGCCATCTTGACTCTTGACACTTGTTACAGCTTATGTTCTTTGGGGCTGTTTACACCTGGTCACTCATGCATTTTCTCAGATTCGGATAGCGGATCAGATTTGCTTCACAGACGATTCTTTTTTGAACCAGACTGGCAAACAACAGTTTCGAATGGGGCGCCGGACCTTTGATTACCTTTGTGTCTGCCTGCAAAGTTATTTAATGAGAGGCACACTCGATATCAGAATATGATAAATGCGTCGCCGTTGCCTGTGCGCTATCTGGTACCTCTGCACAGCCGGATCCACCCTGGCCACATGAACTGCCTGCTCCACCTTGGTCACCTGCATAGCCTGATCCACCTGGGGTCGTCTGTACGTCCTGGATTAATGCTCCAACCTGGATGCCGGCCAAGACTGTTCCAACCTGGACGATGGATCACGGGAGGCCTGTTAAGCCTGCAACATCCTGGTCCGCAACCTAATGTCAGGGTCTTGTCACTTCTGTCTGGTCATATCTTACATAGCTCTGACATTCCTGTGTTTGTCTATGGACTGCCTGAGGTCATTGTGGACTGCTTTAATTTCACAGGTTCTGTGTTTGCTTGTAGTTTATCACAGATGTCTTGATTGATAAATGTATTACTGCTCTGCGTGTCCAGCAATGCGTAGGCTAAGATTTCTGTGCTGTCCTTTGTAGCACAAGAGAGCCATACTGGAGACAATCATCGAAGTGTGATTACTATTATCCATTTCCACACTGCATAAGCTAGTGGAAGCCCTATCATCAGGTGAAGCTTCTGGCTTTCCTCCTTGAGAGTGTTCTTCATGAAGTCTGGAGAGGGGTGGCTCTGCCTGCAGATGTCTGCAAGTAGCTCGCTTTCTACAGTTTCTAGAGACATGACCGACTCTGAGACAGCCAAAGCACATCTTGTTGTTGAGGACAAACCTTTTCTTCTCCTCAAGAGGCATAGCTGCAAACCTTTCACATTTGTATATAAAATGATTTTGCTGACAGCAGACACATTCTATTTGTCTATTATCCTGAGTGACAGAAGGGCTTGGTTTGGAGCCTTTCTCTCTTTCCAATGCGCTGCTTGCAATGGGTTTAACATTTTGTGTCAGAGCACTGGCCTTGATAAGAAGGAACTAAAACTCCATCAGATTGGATGGAGAAAAAAACCTTGGGAGAACCCAGGCTCAGTCGGGGGCCAGTTCTCCTCTGGCTTACATTCATTTTGTTTATATATAAATATTAAATATGAATATTGTTTATATATAACATGGAGCTATAACATATCCCCGGCGTCTGAGTCGTCTCTTCACAGGCGTTGGGGCATCTGAATTCCCCGTGAGAGGCTGGATACAAACTGGACCTGACGACGCCATTTTCTCGGGACAAAGCGTCCGAGATAGCAGCAGAAAGGCAGATGGGAAATAATTAGCATGGCTGATGTTCATAATGATTTCCATTATACGGACGTCGGTGTTAGAAAATCACTATCTCATAAACTCTCCGCAACCCAACCATACGTGCCGAACGCGCAGAACCGTTTGTCTAAAAAGGCTGTCGAGCCCCACTGGTGCGTTAAGCAGTTTCAGCAGCAAACGGTTCTGGTATGGCATAACAGAGAAATAAAAGGTAAGCATTATGTGAATGCTTGACTAAAGAGATGCGTCTTTAGTCTAGTTTTAAACTGTGTCAGCGAGTCAGAGCCTCTGGACCGTATCGGGAAGGCTATTCCAGAGTTTTGGAGCTAAATGCGAGAACGCCCTCCCTCCTTTAGTGGACTTAGATATCCTCAGGAATGACCAGTAAGCCTTGAATTTAGTGATCTTAAAGAGACGCGGTGGATTGTAGGGCGAAAGAAGGTCCGTTAAGTACATAGGCGCTAAACCATTTAGGGCTTTATAGGTCATTAGTAGTATTTTGTAGTTGATACGGAACTTAACTGTAACCAGTGTAGAGATGATAAAATCGGTGTAAAATGATCGTATTTTCTTGACCTAGTAAGAACTCTAGCGGCTGCATTTTGGACTAACTGTAGCTTGTTTATTGAGGATGCAGGACAACCGGCTAATAAAGCATTACAGTAATCTAGTCTTCGAGGTCATAAATGCATGAACTAACTTTTCTGCATTAGAAACATATAGCATGTTATGTAGCTTAGCAATGTTTCTAAGGTGGAAAAAGGCTGTTCTTGTAACAAATGAAATATGATTTTCGAAAGACAAGTTGCGGTCTAGTATAACACCCAGGTCTTATCCACATAAATCCGGCAAACATCAAATTACACAGGAGTTTACCATGCCCGGATATTGTCGGATTTGAGTCTTTTTATATTCTATATATAATAATTCTATATAATAATAACTATATAATAATTCTTGAAAAATATTGCAAGAATTAGATGCTTTGTTTCCATTCAAGACTTAGAGAAACTTGTGCATGCTTTCATCACCAGCAGGGTGGATTACTGTAATGGCCTCCTCACTGGCCTTCCTAAAAAGACCATAAGACAGTTGCAGCTCATACAGAACGCTGCTGCCAGGATTTTGAGCAGGACCAGAAAATATGAACACATCACACCAGTCCTCAGGTCTTTACACTGGCTGCCAGTTACATTTAGGGTTGATTTTAAAGTATTATTACTGGTATATAAATCATTCAATGGGTTGAGACCTCAATATATTGCAGACATGCTCACTGAATATAAACCCAACAGATCACTCAGATCATTAGGATCACATCAGCTAGAAATACCAAGGGTTCACTCAAAGCATGGAGAGTCTGCTTTTAGCCATTATGCCAGCCGCAGCTGGAACCAGCTTCCAGAAGAGATCAGGTGTGCTCCTACACTAGTCACATTTAAATCCAGACTCAAAACACATCTGTTTAGCTGTGCATTTACTGAATGAGCACTGTGCCACTGTTCGTCTGACTGTTACTGTACTTCATTTTATTCTAAACTGTTTTAATTTACTGTATTTTATTTTTATCATTATTTTTATTTTTTATTCTAAACTGTTTTAATTATTCTGATTTCTTTTGATTATTTTAATTTCTTCTATGTAAAGCACTTTGAATTGCCATTGTGTATGAAATGTGCTATATAAATAAACTTGCCTTGCCTTGCCTTTTCATGCAGTGGTGATTATTCAAGAGCCATTTTATTTTTATATTTGCACTTGATTCTTCTGTTTGTACCCTTATGTGTGTTGGGTTTTTTGACGGATAACTACCCCTTCCCTTACGGATTCTATTGATATCGCATATATATTGATATCGTGAATAAATATTTCTGGCCACAATAACCGTGGTGTGAAAAATCTAACATTGTGACAGCCTTATGCTAACAGCACTTCAGTAGTCCAGCTTTGTTAGATCATTAAAGATACAGAGTGACACTGATATCAGGGACCAGGAATGACGCATACAAAGAAGTGTAGTTTACTCAGTCAAATCTTTATTGAAAGCCTCCAGCTTATATACAGTACTATGTATGTGTATACGAGAAAAGGTGAATGAACCACAACCTTGAGAATAGATGAAGTGTGACAGCAACAATTATACAGAAGAAACAAATCAAATCCATTTAAGGTATTCTCATGCACAGTTGAAAAACACAGAGTACAGTATGTGCAAACACTTGTTTTCTTAAACAAGCTTTATTTGCTTCCTGCCATGCCTACATAGGTCTTGAGTCGGGCAATGAGAATATCATGATCGATCATGTAGAATGCAGAAGTGAGATCTAACAGCACCAAACTTACACTATCACCCTGGTTACACCATAAATATCATTTAGAACATTTAACAAATTGACTCAAAACTGTGGAATGTTCTGAAACCTGACCGATATGTTACATTGATAGAGTTTTGTAACAGAAACGTTTAATTGGATTTAGAAAATAAAAAGGCAGATTAGATATGGGCCTAAAATTTGAAAGATTTGCAGCGTTAAGATTAGGCTTCTCGAAGAGAAGGAACCACCACAAAACAACACATGTTTGAGATCTGCTGGTATTCTACCTTTCTTTCGTCCTAGCGTTTGTCCCGCGCAGGTGCAGGGTCCGCTTTTTGGCAGGCTGCTCTCCATTTATTCCGGTCCATAGTGTCCTCCGGGGTGACTTGCACGTCCTTCATATCTTGCCTGATCCGGTCCATCCATCTCATCTTTGGGCGTCCACGTGGCCGGTTACCGGGTGGGTCAAGGTGCATAGCTGTCTTTGCCACTGAGCTCTCATGGCTGCATGTTACATGGCCGTACCAACGGAGACGGGCCTCAAGCATCTTCTCCGTAATTGGCGCTATTCCTATCCGCTTCCTGACATCGATGTTCATGACGTGATCTTCAATACCGTAGCTGGTATTCTACCCAACCTAAGATATTAGTTGACAATAGCCAGAAGACTAGGTCCCAAGGTCTCAAAATGTAGAGTGTGTTTAGATAGGAGATTTAATTACATCGAACTGAGCAAAATGTAGGTTATAGTTGAACAATGACTTCTTGTAGAGCGGACAGAGAGATGGGTTCAAATACACTCCAGATGAGTGTGCAGGGAGGAGATTCAAGGGTGTTAATGTACATTTTGACACTCTGTCACTTCAGTCTGTTTATTCTTTGTTTGGTGACAGAGCTCTGATACTGCTTGTGTCTTGTCTTGTGAGCGCAAACATGTGCCCTTCTGTTTAGGTGTTTTGTCTGTTTGGTGCAAGCACATGGCTTCCTGCATGTTTCACTCTGACATGTGTTCAGCTGTGTATAGGGGATTATCACGCTTCCGGGTTTCATGGGCGGGATTTGTCAACTTTGTGCATGTCCACTTCCGACACAGTTCAACAATGGCCGAAACGAAGGCTAGATGTCACTGCTCTGTTCCACTTTGTAAATCTAACCAACAACGCCAACCCTACTTAAGTTTTCATGGATTCCCGACTGAATTGAGTATAAGGAAGAAGTGGATTAAAGCGGTTAGCCGAATTAATGCCCATCAACACGGCTGCCTCTGGAATACCCATTAGCATCCCTGCCTTTCAAAAATTCATCTCAGTCTTTTAGATATTTGGGTATAAATGTCACAAAAAGCTTTTCTGATCTATTTGATCACAATTTTGTCCCGTTGCTTAACCGTCTCGCACAGGATTTTAATCGTTGGTCTCTCCTTCCTATATCCCTGATTGGTAGGGTTAATTGTATTAAGATGAGCGTGCTCCCAAAATTTTTATACTTATTCCAGTGTATTCCTATTTTTATTTCAAAGTCCTTTTTTGTTGCACTTGATAGTTCTATTTCTAAGTTTCTCTGGAATAAAAAAACTCCAAAGCTCAGGAAAGGTATTTTGCAGAAGACAAAACAATTAGGTGGCCTGGCTCTTCCTAATTTTTTAATATACCATTGGGCAGCGAATATACGCTCCAACCTTAACTGGTTCCATTCAAGCAACTTTGTCACTCCCCCATCCTGGCTTCACATAGAGAATGCATCATGCACGCCCTCCTTGGCTGCTCACCCTCCATCTCACACTCACTGGGTTAGAGATGTTCTTTATTTCATGAAGTTAGAGAAAATAAGGTACTCTCTTCGCCGACCCAGTACTATTTTTATCAAGCTTTGGAGACCCTTTAGTGAACATATTCAAACTCTCCAGCTTGACCCTGCTCTCTGTGTTTGATTCTGGACCCCACTCCCAGACCTCAAGCCCTCCAATTTCCACTACTCACCAGCTCAGAGGATACTACTACTGTTTTGTCTGTTCAATATATAATTGGGCTATCTGTATGCAGAATTGTATTAGCTTGCACTTGTAAGTTGTTTATTTATTTTATTATTATTTTATTTTTATTTTTTATTTTGTATTTTGTGTGTTTGTTTTTCTGGTGGGACTTCGGTGTATCTGTTTATTGTTACATATATTTTAGTGCCTTTTTGTCTCCCAGTGTTTTGTAATGTATCTTAAAATGCAAAAATAAATCACTAGGAAAAGCGGTTAGCCGGGATGAAATTCTAAACTTTAAAATAAAACAAGGTAGCGCATTTGTTCAGGTGAAATACTGCATTATAATGGTTGTATTGGCCTTTTACAGGTATTTTAATAGGTAAAAAGTAGTAGGTGAGTTATAATCAGTCAGATTTAATCCTCATGAATATAATCGACTAATTTCAGGGCAGAAATAGCCTTTCAATCAATATGTAGGCTTCAATCACTTTTTGGCAGGTGAAATAGTACTGCATTATAATGGTTGTTTTGGCCCTATACAGGTATGTTAATAGGTAAAAAGTAGTAGGTGAGTTATAATCAGTCAGATTTAACCCTTATGAATATAATCAACTGATTTCAGGGTAGAAATAACCTTTCAATCAATATGTAGAGGCTTCAATCACTTTTTGGCAGGTGAAATAGAACTGCATTATAATGGTTGTATTGGCCCTTTACAGGTATTTTAATAGGTAAAAAGTACTGGGTGAGTGATGTTTATTTGCACGTTATGTCTGTTTGATCCACATAAAAGCAAATGCATTCGTAAAGAAAATGGGCGATACATCTTTAACACGCTGTGCACGCTTCTGCGGCTGGCCATCAATTTTTGGTGGACCATCACTTTTCTGCACGACAATTATCACTTTAGTGAATCAGACTAATTTACCAGGGATGCCGTATAAATAAACCTAGTGTAGTTCATCATCAGTTCGCCAGAGTGATTGGTGATCGGTTTGTTGTCCTGGGCTGGATTGTAATTGTTTGTCATGGTATGTTGCCAAATTTTTTACTTGTGCATCCCTTTATGTTTTTGGAAGGTTTCATGTTTTTCATAGTTTTTGTTGTTTTTTGTTTTATTTTATTGTATCATTTAATAACTAAATTAAACCCAAACCTGCTTTTAAAGGGCACCTATTATGCCCCTTTTTACAAGATGTAATATTGGTCTTGGGTGTCCCCAGAATGTATTTGTGAAGTTTCAGCTCAAAATACCCCACAGTTAATTTATTATAACCATTTGAAAATGTAATTTTGGGGCATGTTTTAAAATGAGCTGTTTCAGGGGTATACCACCTTAAATGCAAATGAGCTGCATATCCCTGCCCTGCCTTTGGATGAGGGCATAACTTGATACCTATGGCAGTCGGTACTGAGAGAGTGAGAGACCCGCTGTTTTGAATGTCATTCAGCCGTACGTTTGAATCGGAATATATAAATAGTACGAAGAGACTCCGGCAGAATAAACACAAATGAGAATGGACCAGTACGTCTCGGTATGGTTATTTTTTACATTTATGTACTTATAGAGTTGTAATCGCGTCCCATTTGCAATTATGGATGTGGAACACACACACACAGACACACTCAAACACTAACGCTAACACAATTTTTTGAAACTACATACACATTCTGTGATAAAGTTTGCTACGTACAAGCGAAATTACAGTTATGCAAGGGACCTGTTGCGTCATGTTTACTTGTCGATACAGGTGCTTCTGTGGCAAATGTGAGGAGATGGCTAACTTACAGAACAATAACATATATGCAGTTTTTAATACAATATCCTTAAAATTATATATATTTATAAACGTGTGGTTACACACTATACAAACAAGGTTTAAATTATATAGACAGACATCCTACGATGACGACGACAACAACTTTAGATGCATTGGTTGTTGAATTGTCTGACATTGTTGATTGTCTTTAAGTCCTCGCTCCTACCACCGTATTGTGACATTCTCGATTAGCGATCTTATTAAGAAAAAAACTACAAATTTTGAAGATAAAATTTACATATGTTATAAGACAACCTGCAGGACTTCATAGTTAACTTGAGGTTTGAGGGGTTTTTTTTGTTTGTTTTTTTTTTTTGCAATCTGCTTATAGGCATTTTCATCAGATAGAGAGTATATAGTCATTTAACCAGGGCATTGATTTAACTTTAATTGGTTTAGGTTTAAATGAGTGTAAAATGATAAGACAGGTGGCATTAAAAAGAACAAGATGATCATCTATGTCTAAATTGGTCAAGGAGTTCTCTAACAGATCAAAGAGGATCTTTCTCTATACAACTGTGAAAAATGATTGATAGTATTGGAGTTAAACATGAGAGACCATCTATCAGTGCCATGTGGTTTTACATGCTGAACATGCAAGGAGACAGTAAATAGAAAAGGCCTATAGATCAAGAGAGGTTAATATCAGAGATGGTCACACAGAAATGGGCAGATAATGTGACAAAACCAGGTCTAATTTATGAACTTTTATCCATTGTATGAGATCAACTGATTCGACCAGGTTTAAAGGGGTCATGAACTGGCTTTTTAAATGTTTTTGTTTTGTTGTCTGAGGTCAACTTATGACGTCCGCTTGGTTTTTACATTCAAAAACATAAAAATGAATAAGTTATGGGCTATTTTCTTCCCTAGTTTTCAGCCTACTTGAAAAATGCTTGGATTTTATGGCCGTATCGCATAAACGCCCACTGCTGTGAGTGGATAACAGTTTTGCATATTATAATGAGTTTCAACTCTGTCGTTGGTTTTGGTCGGTACACGTGGGAGTTTGTTTTGAAAACCACTGTTGTAAAATGGCACCCGGAATGATTCGCCCATACAGTGGTTACTCAACCAGAATAATACTTTTACCGCCGTCGCTCCCGCGGCGGTGAAATTCGGATCTGTATTTGCTGCCTTTTACCGCTAAGCGGCGCTACAATCACAGACTTTGAAATGTGTCCGTTTATTCTCTCTATTGCGTAATCTAACGCCGCGCCGCGGCTCATTCAGAGCGATTGAAAGCTGGTAACAAATGAATTCAAGTGAAACATAAACAAATTCATAATCACAATACTGAAATTAAATTGAATAAATAGTAAAAACATTACAACATAAAACATTGCAACAGAATATATATATATATTAGGCTATCAATGGGGCTAAGGAAGAGCATAAGACGAGACTTAATAGTGTTCAGACGGTAGCTCAGTGGGTAACGCAACAACATAAATCTCACTGCGCTTCAAGCGATCCGAGATCGAATCTCACTGTGGCCAATATACTGTTGGCCAACTTCATTTATGTTTTACCGTTCTTGATGCTTAAATATGTAACTGTTTATTAGCGAGTTCATTAACTGTTTATTTATTTAATGTCAAGCGTTTTGTTTAATTATCATCAATGCCACTTTAACGTAAATTTGCTAGATTCCATGTAGAGCCGCTGCACGACCAAACTGATGAGGGAAATGAAAATACTTTTTTTTTTAAAGCTGATCGCGTCAGAAAATGAAAATAATGATGCTCGTCTTTAATCTGCTAAATTATTGTTTTGTGAAGTTGACTGACAGTGATACCTGGCCATAGCAATGGGAGACTGATTTTGTTGACTTGACAGACTAACTAAGTAGTATTACTTTCAATATAAAAACAAATGAAAATGTAAAAGAACACTAAAATTGATTAAGTTTGAATCCCGAACAAACATGGTCTACTTTTTTATTATTAATGCAGAGAGATTTGTCAATAGTTCTAAAACTTTTTTACCCCCCTTTTTTTTGTCTAGCCTATATTTTATATTTATAAAATAAAATTACCATGCATTTCCATTTACATTAGGGACCATTTTATCCAACAAAAATGACTGAATTAACATCTGCATAATAATAATAATAATAATAATAATAAAAACACTATTTTTTTCTTGTAAAAACACTATTTTTTTATTTTTTCAACAAAATTTTTTGACCAGAACAAGACGAGTAAATAGCCAGATGTTAAAAAATAAACAAACAAAAAACAATATATCAAAATTTTAAAACAGAGAAAATAATAAATTAAAATAGTTTTGTTACATTTAACTAAAGCAAAATGTAAATGTACAAATAAATTTTAAAACGAATAGAAAAAAAACTTTAAAATATAGCTCTACAATATCTAATATTGTAGACGTCGGTGGGCAACAGTGTTTCTCGGTGAGCGTAGAAATTCGTTCACCCTGTCCTTGATCCGCTTGCTGTCACTGCTAGTCATGTGGGGCATTTAAATGTAGCCTACTTTAGCTTCCAAAAGACTTCCAAAAATATATAGTTTTATTTGAAATGATCACACCGGTAAGATTAGAATGGTCAGTGCCCCTGTCATCGGCTGATAAATTCGTTCTAAAAAAGAACAAATTTATGACCTAAAAAAGAAACACTGTCACATTAAACATTTATCTTATCATAAACATTGACTAGTTGTGTGTGTGCGTCACCATTAAATGTTTTAGATTTTTTTTTTTTTCGATAATGTGTTGCATTTTATATTCTGTATTTTTCGGGGATTTTATTGTAGGCTACTAAATTATATTATCCATTAATTAACTTTTTAGCATAGACCTAAAAAAGAAACACTGTCACATTAAACTAGCTACATCTTGCAAGCTTTGGAAGTTAAAAGTTATATACATTTTTTTTTATTTTATTCTTATGAAAAATGCACAAAAATACAATTTTAGATTTTTATATGAATATATTTTCCAAACCATGTTTTTTTAATCTAAAACTGTAAGAACATCATATAGCTATAAATCTAAAAACATATATTATTTTTATTTATTATTATTTTAATCCATAAATCCATAAGTCTAAAAACCATAATCTATATTTATATACGGATGTTAGCTAAAATTATAACAACGTCAACACGAAGAAAACTTTATTACATTAGGAATATATTTTCTAATAAATACATTCTCTGGGAATTTATATTTCAAGTTGTGACAGCAAAAAAAATGGAATTCCCATTTTTTTAGGGCACAAATGCTGGGTTACTATTTTTATTGAAGTAAAAATTGTCTTTCCACAAAAAAATTGTCTTTCCACAAAAAGTTGTGTCAAGTCCGTCTAACGTTTTTCTTTAATGGTTGAGAGACATTTATCTTATAAACATTGACTAGTTGTGTGTTCGTGTCACGCGTTAAATGTTTTAGAATGTCAAACACCATTCAAATGCAAAATATGCGCCCTCCCCCACTTTAAGCTAACTCAAGCAAGCTCCTGAGATGAGGCTGGCAATATGTTGTTTTTTCCCGGCTCACAACTGAGCTCCCAAGCCTCAAGCATTAATGCGGAGGCACATGAATGAAGGATCTCCATATGCTCATATTAATTTTAACGTACATATTTCCAAAGTCTTGTTTCCTAAAGTGTTACATTAAATGGCGAAATATGTGTGTTTGTTTTAACGTGTGTGTGTAGACTACAAAGGTAAAGATGCATGGGCGTCAGTTTGGTTTGAAATGTGCTGGGGACAGAGACGTACTCGGAAGGGCATTTTCAAAAGTGCTGGGTACAATGACGCATTCATTCTTTTTTTCTCTTTTGAGTAGGTCATGTTTTGAAAGACGATGTCCTGTAGCTTCCTGATGTACATAAATAAAATTGAGCTCAATGTCCGAGTACAGTGAGTACGCCCTATTAAACCTGTACAGTGATGGTCCAGTGGTAGAATTGTTGCCTAGCGTGCTCGGGACTCGGGAGATTCCCGGCTTCTAATCCGCACTCGTATAGTTTTTTTTTTTTTTTTCCTCATCAAAACCAATGGGACTCGGGAGATTCCAGGTTCTAATCCGCACTCGTATAGTTTTTTTTTTCCTCATCAAAACCAATAATGTGTATCAGTGGTTGAATTGATATTATGTTTATCAGTGGTTGTATATGTTTTGATGAGGGGGAAAAATATACGAGAGCGGATTAGAACCCATGAGAAACAGGGACACGTTTGTGCGCATTTTGAATTGGGATTTTCACCGGAACGAATCTCCGCAACGGATTGAAGCGTGTTTCCGAGAGAAGACAACGCATTTCAGTGCTAGATCGCCTGTTATTTAACATACGTCTATATGTCTTTAATTAATAATACAATTATTACTTTAACATGCAGTTTCAACTTCGCCAAATCTTTGTTTGTTTCATTATTGTAGCCTACAGAAAATGCAAATAGCTCTTGTTTTAATTTTTCATGTTTGTTGGTTATTTGGAAATTGCCATAGTTGTAGTATTTCATCCTTACTGTTAACTGACATAGCCCCGCTGCAATTGCGGCTGTTTTGCTAAATGCCCCTTTGCTGCCACCTGGCGGTCATTTCGCGAACGACCTTGAAATGCGGCAAGTTTATTTTTACCGGCAGATTTGCCGCTGGTACGACTCACGGCGGCAATAGGCATTCTGGTTGGCTACCCACTGTACATGTTTGACCCAGAGTCCGATCCCGAATCGCAGGACAATGAACCAACAGCACCTCGAATACAACGGATACTTGTAGACACATACACATAATTATTAGATTTCAAACGATCTGTAACAATGCAATGCTAGCTGAGTAGATTATTATTTCTAAAATAAAAATATTACTCATAAGTGTGCTGCACCACTCTGTTGGATCCAATATAGAAGGTAACGTAGACTAATCATGTTCCGTACAACAATCGATGTTCGTACAGATTAACTTTAACCGTCAATCGCTGAATAAATACTTCTAGGTCATACACAAAATGCATATCTGTGTCGTCTTCATTTCTCCCTCTTATATTATAATGAGTTTAACTCACCCGTTGGTGCACGTGAGGGAAAACGTCCAATGTTGTCAAATGGCAACCGGATTCGCCCATACATGTTCAACCCAGAGTCCGTGTGTTGCACAATTTCTGTCAGATCCAATATAGACGGCACATCACCGTTCTTTCTCTTAATCGGTCTGCAAATCCAGCCTCGAAATTGTTGACAAAACAATCCTCGGTGAAATGAAGCAAACATACAGATAATGTTTTACACTCATCTGCTGGAACGTCATTAAAAACAAATTTTAACCAGGCATTCCTAATATTGGAATCCAGAGGAAGCTTATGCAGCGACTGTCTTCTTCCACAGCCAGGCACGGCACAACATTTTGTCAACGGAATGTTTGTTGCTGGTAGCTCGCTCTGGTTTGTCATCACGAGGTATGCTTTTGTTTACCTATGCGTGAATGCGTGAATCGGTGGGCGTGGTAGGAACCAGCCGTGTTGAAGTAGGCGTCTGATGAGCGGGTGGGGTTTCTTCGTCTTTGACGTCATACTTCCATGCTTTCAAAACGAAGCGTCTGTTGAGGCTGGTGTCAATAAAAGCTTTTATTAAACTAACAAGGTCATTTTCAGTTCTGAAACTTACAGGATATTCTTATAACATGATGACCTCTTAGATGTCAAAAATTTGATTTCTCAGTTCATCACTCCTTTAAAAAAATGTCCTTGGACAGAGTCACATACCAGATATGAATAATCAGGTCCCAAAGAATTATCAGTTGATCATTTTATAAAAAAGGGCTGCGAGATTCCTCAATGTAATCCTTAGAAGGTTTAGAAGGACAGTAGAGCATAGCCACCACTATTGGGTTAGAGGAGTTAAATTGATAAAATTGCAGCTCAAAGCTGTAGAAAGGCATTCGTGGGTAAAGTCCGGCATAAAAGTTTATTTTTTTTAAAACCTCTCGTCCAGTTTTCCTTGGTGTGTTTATGAACATATAGTCATGAGGCAGAAGTTCAGAGTATGGCATCAGATCAGGTCTCTGTCACAAATAAATCTAAACCAACTGATGTAATAAAGTCATTTAGCAGAAAAGTATTCATCAGTGAGAGAGCATTGATCAGCACCATCCTGGCCTGTGCTGTATCATAAATTCTCAAAACTGATGGAGATTACCAGCATTTGACTCTCGCAGCGAAGAGGTGGCGAGATCCGAGCATCAAAATGGCAGATGTAGTGATGTAACAGATGTAACACCAGATGGGACTTTAGTTTGAGGGCTATTCTTCCACGTCTTTTATAATTTCTGCATTTCCACCAGAGAATAGAGCAGAAGGGGTGGCAAAGATATGTTGTTAGTTCCACCAAACAAAGAGGGGCATGGTAACAGGGTCCTCTCACATCATAATATAGATGCTTGATAAAACCTTGAATACCTAAAAGTTGTGCACGATCATAGACCCTCTGGTGAATTAAAAAAAACTCAACAACAAATCGATAAAAACAAACAAAGCATTAGAAAGACGACAGGCCAACAACAACAGTGCCATCATCTCCAAAAAATCAAAATCCTTTAAAATGATATAAAAGAAGAATTACTGGACTGCTTGTTGATACTACCCTCGATGGTAGAAGTCAAAGCAGCATTTAATGGTCCAATCATGTTTCTTTAGGTAATTTTGATAGTAATAATAAAAATGATTTATGTGACACTATAGTAAGAACTTTTAGACTGTGATTTCCCTCAACACAAATAGAGGTTGAGAAAATCACAAATACACAGTGATCTAAATGTCTACATGAGGATTCATTACACACATATATTATGACATGTTATTTCACCGACAAAAGTTCAGCTGTAATATTAATGCAATTAAGAGAAAATAAGACTCTATAACATCTCACTTTTACTGATTTATCATGCAGCTTAAAGTATTGTCCTAAAGAATCTTTCTACAGTATTTTCTGATTCATTATCACAGTTTCACTGCTGATCCAGACCAAACCCAAAACCCAACATAGAGTGGTTTAGTGAATGTGGTCTGGACTGTGTGGATGAGGCTCATTGTGTGAGCGATGCTGTAGAAGTACAGAGTTCCTGCACTCTGATCCACATACACTCCTATTCTACGCCTGATGGAATTGACAGGGAGATCAGTCTCTATCTTATTGTGTCTGAATGTGTATCTGGAGGAAGAGCAGATCAAACTCCAGGACTGATCATTATATCCAAACCAACACTCATTACCTGGTCCCTTTCTGCTGATGCTCTTATATGACACTGAAATACGCACATCATCACCACTCCAGTCAAACTCAAAGTAACAGCGTCCACACACACTCTCTCTACACAACACCTGAGGAAACAAATCAAATCTGTCTGGATGATCGGATACGACTGATCTGTGTCAGTGTTAGTAATCACTCTATTGCTCTCAGACAGACAGAGAAGTTTGTTCACAGTGTTCAGATCCAGAGTGAAATGATGGGAATCTGATGGAGATAAAACACATCAGAATCAGGAATTATCAGTCTGTCTTATCTGAACAGTTTACCAGATATCCTGTGCTTTACATGATCAACTCTAAAACTTTTCTGTCATGTTTTCTTTAACATTCTACAGGAAGAACATGAAGACACTCAGTTTTTCTACTTGTTTTCATAATGACTTACATTTTAGGAAGTCGTTCCTGGTTCTGGGAACAGTATTGGAGAAAGTGACTGTGGAAATCAAGATATGTGTGATTATCATGTTAAGAGAAAAGTATGGGTAACACTTTACTTGAAGTGTATAAGACTGACATAGACACTTTCACAATCATGACATGACACGTCATGAATATGAAGGAGGTTGTAGGGTATCTGGACTGTGTCAGTTGGGACTCATTCAAATTATACATGTGAAAAGCTTTTAACATTTGACTCGCAACTAATAAGTCACCAGCAAGTGCCAGGAAGTCTGTTCCTAATGGCGTTCATTGACACTTTCATAGCGAATGTGAGTTAAAGCAAAAATACCCATAAAACCAGTGATGAGCACAGACGTTATCATCGCAAAACCTTCCCCCTTTTCGGCAAGAAGGAACGTTGTGTACTGTACACACACACACAGTCACAGCCAGGGGTCGAGCCTCTAAGAGATTAGTATCTCAGAGCCAGGCCAGGCGGCCAGAAAGCTCTCTCCAAAATGCACACACATAAACAGACATTCCTTCATTGAAATCTGGGTAACACTTCCTTTTACAGTACAGTACTTACAGTGTACTTACAGTGTACTTACCAAGAAAGTAGTGGCTAATATAAGGTAAGTACATGGAACAGAGGTAGGTTTAGGGGTAGGTTCAGGGTTAGTACTAGTTATTACCCAGTAATTGTAGTTACTAAAATAAGTACATAGTATTTACATGGGTAACTGGACTGTAAAAGGAAGCGTTACCGAAATCTGTAACTTGACTAATTCCAAAAAGAATACGATATGTTCCTGCATAACCATGTAATAACTGTATTAACATGTATCTAATGTTCCATCTCATGATTTTCCTGTATGTTGTTCGGTCTATGTTTCTTGTAAACTCTATTGGGTAATGTTCCAGACTTTGCATACTATGGTTAAACAGAATCGTATGTGTGGCATATTTGGTCTATATAACCTGGAACTTTGAAGATCGAAGTGACTGTGTACATGATATGTCGATAATAACAACATATTAGTATTACCAGAATCTTTCATAGTTTCTTCATAGGCTAACACCCTATCTTTAAAAGATAGTTTCCTTACTTGAAGTTTCCTTACTTGAAAAGCACGTTTTGTTAATGATATGATTACAAACTATAACCTAGAGGTGTTGTGTTTGACAGAAACCTGCACTGTTAACCATTGATGTAAAAAAAGGCCAAATTCTGACAATATCATACCAATGCACAATTCCTATCAGATCCAATATAGACGGCACAGCACGTTCTTTACTCTTAATCGGTCTGCAAATCTAAATCAGTCTTATATACAAAACAATCCTCAGTGAAATGAAGCAAACAGACGGACAATGTTTTACCTCATTAGCTGGAACGTCATTAAAAATAAAGTTTAACCATGCAGTCCTATTGGAATCCAGAGGAAGCTTATGCAGCCACAACCAGGCACTGCACAATATTTTGTTTTGTTCGGTAGCTTGATCCGGTTTGTCATCACGAGGTAGGCATCTATGTTATTTAGCTATGCGTGTAATGCACGAATCGGTGGGTGGGGCTAAACCGGCTGTGTTGAAGTAGGCGTTGATCTTCTGCGGGGTGAAAATCGAGTCGTTGCTGAGGCTGGTGTCAATAAAAGCTTTGAGCTGAGTGTCAAATTGGACTAACAAGGAAGTTTTTTTACAGGATACAGGATATTCTTACAATATGATGGCCACAGGATATTCTTATAATATGATGACCTCTTAGATGTCAAAAGCTCAAGGAAAATTAGATTTCTCAGTTCATCATCCCTTTAATTCTATAATATGGTCGACTTGAATGAAAAGAAGTGAGTGAATTGAGACATTGAGATGAACACCTGATAAGCAGAATCACTGAAGGACAGAGAAATAAGAACTGAGAAAGAGAAACACAAAAACTACAACTGACTTCCAGCAACACTGAGTGTGAAAACAGTTCCCTTTTCAAGCGTAGCTATACGCGGTGGGGAAACTCCCTTTCCTCGAATTCTGAAGCTTAAAATGTAAAATGCATTTTGCAGCTGCACAGCTATGCGGCGCAGCTGCGGCAACTGCACATCCAATGGTGCAGGCGGCTCCAACGTGTGAGCCAATGAGTCATCATTACATCAGACACGTCAGAGCCCGCCACAAGGGGCTTGGCCATAGCCTATAAAACCCCCCGAAATAGCCATTATTGCAGATTTTATCTCCTTCAGCGACATAATTCACGTCTCTGAGTCCTCTGAAAAGCTTCGCCCAACGAATCCAGCTCTACAGTTAGAGTGCGCATCTCTCAGCGGATTTAGCCTTCATTCCAGAAGCTGTCTTCCCCTGTCGCCTCTCTGCTGTCACTATCCAGCGACCAGCACATATCCTTTGTTTGTCGACACTCTCAAAGTCGACACACTATGAGATTGTGTTCATAATCACACCCTATACCCTCATTCACTATTCCCTACATTAGTTCACTAATATAGTCCACTTGAATGAAATGAAGTGAGTGAATTGAAACACTGATGAACACCTGATAAGCAGAATCACTGAAGGACAGAGAAACAAGAACTGAAAAAGTGATTTCCAGCAACACTTAGTGTGAAAACAGTTTACAAACCAATTTAACATTATTTATTTCATACATGTACAAAAGTTCTTGAAGATAATTAACAGAGATTCAATTAATAATAAAGTTTGTTGTCACCATAATGGAGATCAGTATTTGCTTTAATAGGTCTCTTGTCCCTGGACTTGTTTTATTCATCTCTCTCACTGCTGTAACAGTGAGTTTTAAAACACATTTGTTGTAGCAAGAAAAAGTCAAGAGGAAATTGATCTGGTGTTATTGTCTTTTGCGATGATGTCACAATCATTCTAGATATGTCTGATTTTCAGATCTTTCCTGTATATACTCTTTGAATATATGGGTATTTAATATGAAACTTACATTAAGTTATGAGGATAAAAAAGTGAATCTACAACATGAAATCAATATGTTGGTTAATCATTTCTTCTGAATAATATTGTAATCATATAATACATTAAAATAATATCCTGCATGAGTTGCACACACACAGACATCAACAATTATAATATGAATCTCAACAATGGTAACAATCAAAAGTTTCATGCAGCAGTGCATGCTGGGTTCAGGATAATATAAAACTCCCAGCATGCACTGCTGCATGAATAAAAAAATTATTGCCACCATTGATTTTGACCCTTGCCTGGCTGACTACGATATTTGGATTACCCTATCTAATAAACTGCTGCGTTTGGATTTCTGTCCCCTGTGTGTGTTCGTGACACTATGCCCAATGACGCTACGATGAGCAACTACTTTTAAAACATGCAGATCAGGAAGCGGGTCGGGTATAATATTTCCTTTTTTTTCTTTTTTGCGGTCCGAGTTGCAGGCGGGTTACGTTGAAAACATTGGTCGGGTGCGGGTTGTTTATACATTGACCCGCGCATCATCGAATGGTAAACGCAGCGCAGGTCATGCTGGTTATGTTTCAACTGATGAAATTACAATCCTGTAGTGCCCTGATTCACTGATCTCACCCATCATTATAAACTGATTATACAAATGCTTTATTATTTTTTCATTATAGTAGCTATTTCCAGTAGTGCTTTAATAATCTGAAGGTTTTGGAATCACACACAGACATCAATAATCTACATATGAATCTCAACAATGGTGGCAATCACACAAATGCTTCATGTTGCAGTGCATGATGGGAGCCACCAATCAAAACACATCCATGGCTCACATCATGCATTGCAGCATAAATAATTTAGGCAGCTGAATTTTCCTGTAATTTTCATAATTGTTTCCTGTGTGCTTTTATTTTGCTATTGTTTTTTATGACTTTAGTAGCTTGTTTTGTGATGTTTAGAGGTGATCTGTTTGTCACTAGTTTGTTTATTGTCACCATTGTTGAGATTCATATGCGGATGTCTGTGTGTCATATGCTGATGATCTTGATGTCTGTGTGTCTAAACATACAAGCTTCTGTGCACAAAGTATTTTCTAAATTGTTTATATTGCTGTTGAATCTCAAACTGTAGACTCTCAGGGCTACAATCACAAATGCCAAAATGATACATAAAGCATAGAGTCAAAGATTTAATCTCAGAGCCCAACTAAAGCAAACACTGACCACCATGATGGTGACTTGAACCTAAAAATTACTCATCAGACCCTCAGTGACGGGTATGTTTAGGGGCGGGGTTAGGGGTAGGTCATCAGACCAATCAGGCATGAGTTCCCTAATGAATATTGATGAGTGTTCCCCTACCATCCTGTGAAAAAAAATATCGCCACCAGGGCACCACAAAGATTTAATCAAAGAATTTGCTGACTTTCTATCAGAATAAGTACTCTGCGGCAGATAAAGTCCTAAATTTTGGTGATTTTAATATACATGTAGATAACGGAAAAGATGCATTAGGATTGGCCTTTAATGATATTCTTAACTCTATTGGAGTTAGACAACACATGTCAGGACCTACTCATTGTTGTAATCATACTTTAGATCAAATATTATCACACAGAATCAATGTAAAGGGCATTGAAATTCTGCAGCAGAGCAATGACATCTACAATTATTATCTAGTCTTGTGTAAACTTCACTTAGCCAAGGCTACAAAGCCGACTCCGTGTCTACACATATGCCTATCAATTTTAGCCACTATCAGTTTTGCCACTAAAGATTTTTGCTTTATTAATAATCTTCCTGGTGGCGTTTCCCGAAAGCAGCCAACTATGATCGCAAGTTCCGTCGTTATCAGCATAGTTCAATGAGTCGGTGTTTCCCGAAACCATCGTTCCAGCGAACATTCGCAAACAGCATCGCAAAGTTGTGTAATTTGAATGACAGCTCTCAACCTGTGGTTAGAGGCATTGTTTCTATATTGCATCACATTTGGACGCAATAAATCCTTATCTTAAGCAAAATAAGCAAGCTGACATTCAGTACAACCAGTGCCTTTTATTTAGAATACATACAAATGTAATTTAAGTCTTTTAGTTTTTCAAAAGATTTGAAGTACCGTGTTTGAAGAGTGCGCATGTGTGAACGTGCTCTACTATGTAAGGCCGAGCCAAATATTGAGTCTGGTAATAAAGCAAAATAACTGAGAACAATTAGAAATAGTCCTCAGATGACATGTCTGTAATTTATATTAAAAAATCTAGCGTTAATTGGATCTCAAACAGTTTCATTAAAAGTAGTTATTACTCCACCACGTGGACTAGCTCCCATTGTAGACAGTCTGATGTCTGGAGTTGCCAGTAATCCTGCTGATGATAAACGGAGTGAGTGCGTGGGTATGTAAGTCTATAGTAATTCTGTGATATATGATGGGGCGAGGTTGTGCAGAGCTTTCAAATGTCATTAAAAAGACTTTAAATTTGATTCGTTGTGATATGGGGAGCCAGTGCAGTTGAATCAGCAGGGCTGTGACATGATCAATAGATTTGGTACGGGTAATAATGCGTGCAGCTGAGTTTTGGAGAAGTTGGAGACGGTGGAGTAATTTATTGGGGATTCCTTGCAGGATCGCATTGCAATAGTCGATCCGAGAGGTCACCAGAGTATTGAAGAACTTCAGTGGAGTGTTGCGAAAGTGAGGGACGCAGTCTGGAGATGTTTCTGTGGTGAAAATAAGCCGTCTGACAGACATTATTAATGTGGTTGGAAAATGAAAGGGTACTGTTCAAAATAACTCCAAGGCTCTTTACCTGTTTAGAGACTGGTATGACATCCTCCCCAAGAGAAACTGATGAAAGATTGAATTTTAAAAGTGTGGATGGAGTGCCAATGAGGATTAGCTCTGTTTTGTTACTATTAAGTTGGAGATAATTGGTAGTCATCCATGCCTGGATTTCGTGAATACAGGTGTTGAGGGTGTTTAGGGGAAGTGTGGCAGTGGGCTTGGTAGATGCATAAAGCTGTGTGTCATCTGCATATGAGTGAAAGTGAATGCCATGATGCCTGAAAATATTGCCTAATGGCAGAAGATAGATGATTTAAATAAAAGTGTCCCCAATACCTACCCCTGTGGATTAAATTTTGACACAACATGTCCGAGCTGTCAGGTAGTGCTCAAACCACTTAATGCCAGTACCACAGACTCCTATACTTTCAAGCCACTCAAGCAACAGTTGGTGGGATATCGTGTCGAAGGCGACACTGAGGTCTAGGAGAATGAGAATAGATAGTATCAGCAGTATCAGTACCAGCATCAGCTGCACGGAGAATGATCATTATCATTAGTGATCTTGACAAGGGGTGTCTCGGTACTGTGATGTGCACGAAACCCAGATGAAATTGTTCAAGAAGATTATTCTCATGAAGGTATGTCTGGAGTTGGATTGCAACCACTCTCTCGAGTATTTTGGAGATGAAGGGCAGGTTTGATATAGGACAATAATTATTAAGATTATTACAGTCCAGTCCAGGTTTTTTTCAATGTGGGTCTGACTATCGCAGATTTTAGTGATGCAGGGACTATGCCAGTTGACAAAGATGATTTGATAATGGAGGTTTTCAGTGGTGCCAAGGCAGGTAAACAGGTCTTCACAAGGGAGGTGGGGATTGGGTCCAGGTGGCATGTAGAAGAATTTGACTTTTGAGAATTTGAATTTGTAGTGATGAGCTACAAAAATAGACAAGCAAGTAATTCTCAAACATCTTTAACCAGACGCCACAAGGAATAGACATGGTAAGAATGGCATAGGAAAAGAAGCAACAGCAGACATCTTTCTTGTAGAACAGCAAAATCCTTGTCGCCAATTTGTTATGTTTAGGTTACATTTAGGTCCAGGTTATCCACACCTGGGTGTGTTCTTTGATACCAATCTCTCATTTGAAAGTCACGTGAATACTATCTGTTAAACCGCATTCTTCCAGCGCGCGCTGCGAGCAGAAAAGGAAGAGCAGTTCTGTTTTTGGGCCACATGGTGTCAGTCGTGAGTTTAAATTTGAGGAAAACGCATGTAGCCTCTTTAAACAATGTCATATTTGCATAAAAAATGTCATATTTGAGCAAATGACACTTAATGACAGTTGTCATAAAAATGCATAAAATCTCCTTCATATTCATGACGTGTCATGTCATGATTATGAAAGTGTCATGTCAGTCTTACTGCACACCTCTTCAAGTAAAGTGTCACTAAAAGTATCCCTGCATCTGTTCCTAAGACATTTCTAATATGATCTTCTACATGATAAGAGATGATGGAGGATCATTTCTTTACCTCTGTCAAAAATCTTCTTTTCTTTGCAGAAATCCTCCAGTTTGTCTCTCAATTGACTGAATGATTCTCCACAACATCAAAAGAGGAGAGAGAATTGAAGGGATTGTCATTTACATCTATATATTCAGGAGGAGTTGAGAGAGACTGGAAACTCTACAAAAAACAGAAATCAAAGCTCATCACCTCCACAATTCAATAACCTGCACTACTGTCAGATTTGAGCGGCTCTTGTTGATCTTTAGTAGTGAAACTGGTACCATCAAGTCCATGGATTTCACATTGTTATAAAAAAAGAGTTTAAATGTCAGTGAAGTTTTGGGATGTTGCTGTCTGTATTATATATAATATTTCTCTCAGAAAAAAAGTTTCTCAGAGATTTCCAGAGCTGAACTGCATTTGTAAGTGTGTGTCTTTCAAGAGAAGAAGATCAGGGGCCTTATTTATAAAACTTTGCGTAGGATTTGCGTCAGAAGTAGCGTACGGATGAAACATAGGACGTGCGTACGCACAGAAATGTTCGGATTTATAAAACCGTGCGCACGCACATCCTACGCATTTTTCCCTTAATATATCACAATCAATTCTAAATATAGCGCTGCTTTTGCGGCTTCATGTCACGCTCATAGTTGCCCATAAATCGTCTGTGAAACGCCCACAAGTTAATATTCATCGATTGCGAAATCATGGCAAACACAGTGAGGAAATTGAAAAAACGTAACTTCACTCAATGTAAAGTAGAAGTTATTGTTGGCGAGGTGGAAAAGAGGAGAAAAATGTTGTTTGGAGGGTATTGGGTTGTTCACAGTGTGGGTATTACTAATGCCAAAAAGGCACTTGAGTGGCAAAAGGTTGCAGACGCCACAAATGCTGTAGCCTCACAACCTCTGGACTGTGGCCGAAATAAAAAGAAATGGTCGGACATCAAAGTCGAGGTTAAAAAGCGTCTAGTCATTAATTCAATCAGAGAGGTGGCCAAGGAGTTGGGCGAATTCAAGACGTCCTAACTGAAATAAACTGCACAATGAGGGAATTCTTGAATAAATAATATATTTTTCCACACATTTGTTGTAAAGATGCGTTCACTCCAAATCCTTCCATTTGCCACATCTTCTAAGAGCGCAGTATCAGCCATTGTGTGTCATTATGCATTGTGATTCATATTCAGGCATTTTATTTCCATCCATTTAATTGCATCTGACAGCAGATGTCAGTTATAATCTACTTGGATGTTATTTTTATCAAAAATAAAACAAACTAAAGGCATATGCAAGAATACCATGATTCCGTAGCTGATGAAGACATTTTTACTATGAAAACAACTTTCCCCAGTGGACAAATAATACATCTATCTATTTATCCATCTATCTCTCCCTAATTATCTATATATCTGACTGACTATCTAATTGCATCTATATCTGCTCTGCCAGACAGACACATTGGCGAGAATATCAGTTTTGTACATTATTTCGTTCTGTTAACCATCTTATTTATGAGGATGAATTGTATAACATGACAATATTATTGCAGAACATATTTCACTTTTCTTTTAGGAAATATGTGTTAATTTGCATTTCTGTTGCAGATCGATCAAACGGGTGTTCGTGTTGTCTGTTAATTTTAAGACTTGCTTTGTGAAGTCTTCGTGTTATTTATGAGAGGCAGTATTTATTTTACAAAACCGTTTACAGTCTCACACACTTTCACGTGTTTCTTCATCTGCGACGGTGTTGCCATTTCTCATTTCACCCGTTTTAGTGCGTACGCCTTGCGTGAAGGACCGCACATTTTCCCGTCAAGTTTGCTTTTTATAAATACCAATTATTGCGTAGAGAGCGGCATACGCCTTCTTTTGTGTTTACGCAACGTTTATAAATGAGGCCCAAATGAGAGTCTGACTTATGATAATCAAACAAACACACAGATCAACATTTCAGTCAACAGCTCCTTCTGCTCTCATGAAATGTTTCTCAGTGAGTCTCTGCTCAAGTCCACTATGATCCTGTTCTTCTAGATCACTGTTACCTGCAAGAAATGGATGTGATCCTGTGAGTGTAAAAGCTTCTCCAGCTCAGTGTCTCTCCTCCTCAGATCATTGATCTCCTGCTCCAGTTGCTCCAGTCGTCCTTCAGCTCGACTCACTGCAGTCTTTTCCTGATCTCTGATCCGCTGTGTCGCCTCAGAGCGGCTTCTCTCAATGGAGCGAATGAACTCAGTGAAGATCCTCTCGCTGTCATCCACTGCTGTCTGTACAGAGCGCTGTTAGAACACACATCAAAATCAGACAATGGCTTCAGTAAGTCCTGACTGAGATGTCTCAAACTTCTCTTCTTCTTAGACTCACCTTATGAGACACCACAGCCTCTCTCAGCTGCTGAAGATCTTTCCCTCTCTGCTGGATCCTCTGCTGGAATGACCTCTGCGTCTCCTTCACCTGGTGCTAAAGGACAAACCAATAACCGGAGAAACATCACATTAATAATCCAGTAAACATGCCACCATATTTGTTTTTTCTTATCACTTCAGAAGACTTAGGCTGCATCCAAAATCACATACTGTCTTGGGTAGGTGCTTATTTTAAACCATACCAGTACCAGTTTGGAATAACAATAGTAAATGATGAATGTCCATTTTTTTGAGTGAACTACTGAAAGGGGTCCTAATGTGCTCTTTTTCCCATGTTCATCTTTCTTTAATGTGTAATGTTGCTGTTTGAGCATGAAAAGAGTCTGCAAAGTTACTCTGAATAGAGTTATTCTCTATTTAGTAGTTGTTTGTACTTTTTTAGGTAGAAAAGGAAGGGGCGGGTTTAAATTGCTCTGTTGGTGGATTATAAAGGCCACAGGCTCGCCTCCCTCTTACTTTCACTCACTCCAACGAGTCTACATCCCTATTCCCTAGCAGAAGCCTACGATCTGTCAATGAGCGACGGCTCGTGGTACCATCACAGAGAACCACAAAATCACTCTCCATAACATCCTCATTCACATTTCCATGCTGGAGGAATGATCTCTCCACCCTCATCTGGAATGCAGAATCCCTGACAACATTCAAAAGACAACTGAAAGCTAATTTCTTCCGTGAACATCTTTCAACACTTTCTGTGAAACACTTCCTTTACCTTTTATCCTCCCTTGTCTGGCTTATGCTCTGAGCAATGCCTGAACTAGAGCACTTTGAGCACTTCTTGCATTGTTTTTGCCTCTTCATAATGACTCACTTGCTTTAGTCCTCATTTGTCAAGTCGGGTTGGATAAAGGCGTCTGCTAAATGACTAAATGTAAATGTACTCTTGGTGTGTGTTATATTTATGCAGTTACAGACGTCTACAACGCCACCAAGGCTCGCCCTGATTGGAATGACGAGGGCGCTACAGCGGTCAAAAGTATGTAATAACCACTGATCTATATAGAATGACTGGATAGCTCATGATGTCGTAAACAGTGAAGCCACCGCGCCGCCATATTGTGATTCCCTAGTGAGCTCACGCATTCTATTGAATCAATAGGAAATTGTATGATTTGACTGAGAAAACATTGTATAACGAGAGACCGTTTTTAAATCTAAAACACCCTCTCAAACACCCTAAGCATTTAAATGGATATTTGTTCAAAGTCGGAAATTATTCATGCTTATTAAAAATTGCTTTTATACTGGAGAGACAAGCGTGGACAGTGGCTATCTAAGACTCTAGGCAAACAGCAGGTGGCAGTAATGACGTGTTTTATTTTATGATTTGCCCTTTGAATGAAGAAGATGCAAGTTCGGGCATAGACAGAACGGTTGAAAAAACATCTCTTTATTTGGCTCGGGGCATAGGCGAAGACTTTGACCTCTGACTGAAGAGTTATCTTAACAGGTAAGAATACTGTTGGTGCATAAAGATAATGACACTATTAACTAAATGGTTAATGCAAAAGTCCTATATTTTTGTGAATATTCCAGTGAATATTGTTTTGTGGCCATGAATTAATAATACCTCAGCACGTGTAACTAATTTGTTCCATCGTTTTACTTATTGTGGCCACGTTGTAATTTGTTAAATCAAAATGAGTGAGGTAATAAGTTCAACGTCTCCATGATTTATTAAAACAAGACATATATAAGTTATTGTAACAGCGAATTATTATATCGAAATAAAAAGAGCATTAGAATACCTTAATTACGTTGCTTGTAAAAAAGTTTTTGCCTCAGTTGAAGGGATGCTACAATGTATGCAATGCAGGTACTTTTCCTATTAACATTACATTAGAAATAGATTCTTTTTAGATGGATATAACTACATTTCAAAATGATAGAGAGAGACATGGTGGTCAATGTTTAAAATTAGGTTTAATTGTTTTTAATCTTCAGTGAATTTATGCTGGCAAGATTGCAGGAAATTGAAGCGGTTCTAATCCTGTCTTATTGATTTTTGTGCAGAACAAGCTTGCACAGAGTTTTGTGCAGGCGTTTGCCATGTGATGCAGCAGATGTTTCCTTTGCAAGGATGTGGAGCCTGATGTTGGTGTAGCTGTCCGCAATGTACTTAATGAGAAAGAAAATATGATTTTTGTGTGGTTCTAGGCTGAACATGTGTGCCTCAAGTTCGTTAAATTCAGAGCCACCATGGAGTTTCAGAACCTGTGTGGATAGCCTAGTTTTAAATTTCCTGTCCAATTCTGAGATGTGCCTCCTCTTAGCTGTTT
This sequence comes from Hybognathus amarus, assembly GCA_030378365.1. Classification (NCBI taxonomy): domain Eukaryota; kingdom Metazoa; phylum Chordata; class Actinopteri; order Cypriniformes; family Leuciscidae; genus Hybognathus; species Hybognathus amarus. Next base: position 14,454 of record JAQIUQ010001034.1, on the reverse strand, counting down.
TGCAGATTTTTAGGACACTGTCTGATGGTCTGATAAGTCCACCTCGGGACTTCACGTTGATGAGGCTGTGTCCAAACTCATCTTGGGATGAGCTCTCTACACTGAGTCCTGATAAACAGGTAGGATAGTGAATCTTCTTCATAGCTGTTCTGACTACGAAGCCAGCTATGTAGCTGACCACAGCCTCTTTAAACATGGACAGACTGGGAAGGCTTGCGTTGATGTAGGTTTCTGTGTTCTCTTCTGTTTCAGGTAGCATGTCACTTCGCCGATATGACAACATATCAGAAGGTGTTGCCTCCAGTACCACTGTGCTGTCCAGTGGAGAGCAGTTGCCACTGGCTTTAATGGCATGTCTCACTACCATTCTTTTGAATGCTGACTTGAACTGCCTCGCTGTGGGATTGTTGTTCCATCCATTAGCTGAGCGAATGGCAGCAAAAAAAAGCTCAAGGTGGTCCTGGCTAAATTTGTCGGTCAGCAGATATTGTAACTGCGATGTTGGTGGTCTCACATACGTGTTCGTATAATTGTTTAAAACTTTGGTCCCACTTTATATTAAGTGGCTTTAAGTACTATGTACTTACATTGAAAAATAAGTATAATGTACTTATTGTGCTCATGTTGTATTGTAAAACACTTTTGCTGCTATTGAGGGTAAGGTTAGGGACAGGTGTGGTGGTATGGGTAGTTTTAAGGGTAAGGGATGGGTCAGCTGTGTAATTACAGATGTAATTACATAAATTAGTTACAGCTGTAATTACATGCTGGTATTTTAAAAATATAAGTACACTGTAATAACATGTGTGTTCACAATAATTCCATTGTATCAAATTATTCATTTCAATGTAAGTACATAGTACCTTAAAGCCACTTAATATAAAGTGGGACCAAAACTTTTTATTGCCAGAAAGCCAAGGAAGGCAGTTTTCTTTGCTGTTTCAACAAGGGGTCGTACGTTAATGCCTGGCTCTTTCAATCCACTGATGTAATTGTAAGCTTCCATTAAGAAAGCCATGTTGGTGTTTTCATTAACAGGCCTCAAGGGACTTTTAAATCCCCTGGCGATGGGATTTCTGGAATTCATCAGATCAAAAAGGCGGTCAAATGTCTCCAAGAATTTACATGTTGGCTCACAGCCAGCGAACTGGGGGAGCTGCAGGTGTCGCTCGCAGAATTGGAGGACATCTGCCACACTGGCGCTTAGGGTCTGTGCAGCAAGGTTTACCTTCATTTTTTGGCTTTGCCAATCTATATGAGCTGATCTCAGTTTGTTGCCCAGATGTAGCCCTTCGTCCTTCTGCAGTCGATGTAAAGACTTGATGTAGTCCCATTTTATGCTCTTTCCACAGGGATCTACAATAATGCCACAGGACCCCAAGGTGTTGCGACTAGCTTTAGCATATGACAAACATCTTAGATGACATGGATCCTTCTGTGGCTGTGCGATGGATCTGGGAAACTGGGGTTCAGGTTTGTGAAATGCAAGTCTGCTCCAAGGTCCTTGAGCATGGAAAAATGTGTTGATGGACCATCACATGTCACTCTCACCCCCACATCTGATAAAGGTAACACTTTACAATAAGGTTCGTTTGTTAACATTAGTTAACTACATTAGGTAATATGAACTAATAATGAATAGCACATATACAGCATTTGTTAATCTTTGTTAATGTTATTTTCAACATTTACTAATACTTGATTAAAATCTTGTTAACATTAGTTAATGCACCGTGAACTGAACATAAACAAACAATGAACAGCTTTATTTATATTAACTAACAAATGCAGTAACAAATGCATTGCTCATGGTTAGTTCATGTTAGTAAATACATTAACTAATGTTAACTAATGAACCTTATTGTAAAGTGTTACCTCTGATAAATTATTGATGCATTGACGCACCAGGGTAGCCTCTCTGACCCAGTCATTCCATGTGTTAAAAATAGGCCACTGGAGCTTTCCAGTGGTCATGGATGCAGACAGCCATCAACATAAGTACCTCTGTTGCCAGTGGTATCCCTTCAGTTGTTATTTTTGTGCCAATATCTACATAACCTGTCATTCTTTGCCATACCATTCAATGTGCTTCATAAAGGACATTTCATTCATCATTAGTGCACAGAGCAGTCTCCTGTCCCTTGGCCTGTGCTGCTGATGACTTAGCTTTGAGAGAGGTTAGTACCTCTTCACTAAATCCAGGATCTCCTCCAGTGCCTGTGACCTGACTACTCTCTGTGTTTATTCTCTGATCTCCCTGTTTTGCTGTTGCCTGACCCTTGCTTGTTCTGACCCTTTCATTAAAAAATGCAATTGGATCCCACTGAGTCTTCCAATACGGTAACAGTGTCTTTATCCAAGCTGCCATGATTGTCTTTCGTACATCGATGTATCTAAAAAATCTCCTGCCATCGGCCATTAAATTACTGTTAATTTTTTTTTTAAACATATATTTTCAATAGTTTATTTCCTGTATTGGTTGTAAATGGTCATTTTAATAGATGGCAGACATCTCAAGTCTACCTGGAAGCTTCAGGAGTCTACCAAATATTGATAGCGCTCTCCCTGATGCCCGCAAATTAGTTGAAATGTCCCGGAATCTAGAGCGAGATAGAACATACTGCATGCATTTTGTTTTGATTTTTTCTTTTCTTGTATACTGTAAGTTATTTTGAATTGGTCTTTGTTTCATTTACTTTGTGAACCAGTTGTTTCTGTTGCCGGATACAGTGCACCCATTGACTGCATGCACTGATAAAATTGATTCAGCCATGCCATCCAGCTCGTCGGGAGCAGCTGGGGTTAGGTGTCTTGCTCATGGACACTTCGACATTTGGTCAGGTGGAACCGGGATTGAACCACCAGCCTTCTGGTTTGTAGACAACCTACAAGAACCACTGAGACCCTGCCGCCTCAATGTTCCCATTACTATACATAGATATATATTTATATTAGGGTTGGGAGAATTAATTAATTTTAGAACAATTAATTTTAGATGTTTAACGCATTAAAAAACAATAATGCAATTGATGCACTTTTTTGCCTCGTTTTAAAAAGCAGCTGCTGCTGTGAGTGTGCTGAACCAAGTCACCCTGTCATGATGGAGAAGGACAATGATGGAGATTTAGGAGGAATGTTTGCACTTAAAAAGTTGTAGGAGTTGTAAAAAGTAAGAGGGTTTTTTCTACAACAGAGGACATTGTAGATAACCAGAGGTCACAGCTTCTTCTGAACAATGTTGATATGCTAATTTTCCTAAAAAAAATAAAAAAAAAATAAAAAAAACATGTCTCAGAGTGAGGGAGTCACTTACAACTATGAAAACCTTTTCACAATATTCTAATTTTGAATTTGGGGTTTTCATAAACTGTAAGCCATAATCATCAAAATTATAACAAAAAAAGTGGCTTGAAATATCTCACTTTGCATGTAATGAGTATATAACGTATATTAGTTTCAAGTTTAATTACTGAAATTAACTTTTCCACGATATTAACATTTTTCGAGTTTCACCTGTGATCCATTAATAATCCAACTGAGCTCGATTTGATTGAAATTTCGATTGGATTGATTGAAAGGGGTGGTTTATTCCTTTTCCCACTGATCGAGAGAACATGTAAACACTTGATCAAATTGAAAACCGAAACTGAAAGGACTGCGCATGTGCAATGACGTAGAAATAGCATAATGAACTGTTCTTCCTGTTGAATAAAGAGGTCATATAAATGAGTGTCCCATCATTCTAAAATCCTCCTTTCACTTCAGTCCGATTAAAACAAAAGTTGTCATGTAAAACTAGCCCCTGTTTTACCACCCTGAATCTAAAATCCCTTTTCAACTTTCCTAATGCTGTAGACTAACTTAATGGTTAAAATGTACTTTTAACACTATTCCTCAACAGTATACAACCTCAATCTTTTGTTGTGTTCTCACCACTTTTATAACAACTGCTTTCTGAAACTTACAGTTTGATGCAGGTCAGATGTTATAAATAAAGTGACAAACGTTGGTTCGAGAGGAGCCTAATCATTCAGTCCTGTCAGTCATCATTATGAGCGAATATAAGCAGCAGTTATTGCGCAGTCCCAGTGACAATTCTTCCACCATCTCTCCACCTCTCAATCGCCGGTTATGGTAAGGCCTGTTACATTTCAGACACACACACACTAATCAGTAGACCATACCTGTTCTCTGTTCTCTGTGCAGAAGCTGATACAGTGTCATGTTTTTTATGTTCATCCATACACAGCACACATATACACTTCTGATCAGTGCGGCAGAAAACCTCAAGGATCTTGTCGTGTTTCTGGCAGATCATCTCCTGCAGTCGTCCAGTGGCATCAGTCAGATTGTGTCTCTTTCCTTTAAAGAAACTCTCATGTTGTTCAAGATGATTCTGACAGTAAGAGTTCAGACACATCAGACAGGACTTGATGGCCTTGTGTTTTCTTCCAGTACAGACGTCACACTGCACATCTCCAGCTCCAGCATAACAGTCAGCAGCAAGTTTAGTCTTCAGTTTCTCCACCATTTCAGCCAGAATGGTGTTTTTAGCTAAAGCAGGTCTTGGCCTGAAGGTCTGCCTGCACTGAGGGCAGCTGTAGACTCTCTTCTCATCCTCCTGGTCCCAGCAGTCTGTAATACAGGTTTTACAGTAACTGTGTCCACAGTGGATAGTCACTGGATCCTTCAAGAGATCCAGACACACTGGACACATGAACTCATCCTGAGAAAATCTGGCTTCTGCCATTTTACAGCATGAAGACAGAGACACAACAGCTCAACTACACTTCAGTTTCACTGAACTCATGTGATTCATGTTTCCTGGTTTTGTGTTTTTGAGTGTTGTGTGTAAAACAGGTATGTCTGTAAAGGAGCTTCCTCATTCTTAATCCAGAAGAGCCTCATTCCAGCTAAGTTTTTAGTTTCTTTAGATTTTGTTTAATCAGTCTCAGACACTTAATTGAACCTGAAAGATCTTCTTATTTCTCTAAGACTACTGAAAACAATCAAGGAAATCCCAGACATTTGTTTCAAACTATAAATAGACTGCTTAAAGTTGATGCTGCCACCACCTTGCCTGTTTCTCGGCAACTATGTGATTCTTTTCTTCATTTTTTTAACTCTAAAATTGATAGTGTTCGCAAATACATTTCTGTTGCATCTCCTCCTACAGCCATACTTCTGTTCATCTGGGTTTACTGGTATTTCTCAAACTAATTTCCTACATTTTGATTCCAAGCCTCTCAAGCATGAAATCTACCACTTCCTTGCTTGATCCTATTCCCACAAGCTTCCCACTTGCTTCGATGTTTTGAGCTCCACTGATCTCAGTATTATAAATGACTCATTGCAGATAGGGGATGTTCCAGCAGCATTAAAGATGCAGCATCCAGATTCCGAGTTGATTCTAAAATTATGATGCTGACATATAAACATTGCATAGCTTGGCTCCTTATTATTTATCTGAATTGCTAATTTCCTATAACCCAAATTGGAGAATGCAATCTACGATTTCTGAGAATCCAACTTGTTGGTTGTTCATGATCTATGGGTGACGAGGCTTTTTCTTCATGCACAGCTGCACTACTGCCTGAACTTCAGCCAGCTCCTTTGTTTCCTGTCTGCCATTATTGGACAAATTGATTAATTCAGGTGTGCCTGACCTCAGTAGTCACGGCAACAATAATCCGGCACACCTGAATAAATCAAGTTTGCCCAATAATGGCATTCAGGAAACAAGGTGCTGGCTGAAGTTCAGGAAGTAGGGCAGCTGTGCATAAAGCCAATTCTCTGCCTCTTGATCTTAGGGAAGCTCAGAGCTTTGACATTTTTAAAGGTAGACTTAAGACATATTTTTTTTAAATTAGCTTTTGATTGTTGATGTTAGTTTTATTATATGAGCTTTGTATTGCTTATTTTGTGAACTGCGCTTTGAGAAGTTGCTTTTAAAGGGACTTTATAAAATTAAGTTTATTATTGTCACAGGGTGACGAAGGGCGGAACTATTTTTTTAGCGTGGTGTTGTTCCCGGCGGGAACGAATTCAATGTAACACCCAGCTGGTTGTCCCCATGAAAACAGTTCAGCCGGACTCCGCAAATGGGGGAAACGAGCAGCAGCTGTGAGATGAGCAGAGATTGGGCGGTAACATTCACGAGGGGGACCATAAAAGCGGATGTTTGTGTGAAGAGAGCACGCAGAGCTGGAAGGATAGAGTGGGAGGGGCGATACACTGCACAGAAGGAGTCTAAAAACGGCGGTTCAATCTGGATGGAGAAAGAGAGACAACATTAATAGAGAAGTGAGTGGGTTCATGTTACCTTGTCGAGCAGTTAAGTGCCATCGGAAATCCTTATCATCAAACTCAATGCTTGTAATACCTGCTGTATACAAAAGTTTGGCGAGTTTGCCCTGAAGACTATTGAATGCTGATATTGCCTATTGAAATCTGATATCTGATGCTGATGAAGCCTTTAATGTCAGTTGTCAGTGTGCGTAGTACACTTCCCATACAGTTTGGATGTGCTGTTTCATCAACTCAGGAGGAGGGAGTCGGCTGAGATAACGAGTAGAGACCTTATTCTCTGCGTGTTGGTGTGAGTTGCAGTGCTTGGTGTTAAGAGGAACTGTCGTGCGAACTAGGGCTGCACGATTAATCGCACCGATGTTGATATGCGCATCTAATCAGTAAAGCCGGTTCCTTGATTAGTAGTAAATCACCTTCACCTGCATTCAGATGGAGCAGGATTTACTACAAAGAGCCGTAACTTACTGACAAGCTGAGCCAAATCGCGTTAATATAGAGGACGTATCACCAGCGATATTTAATGCAATATGGCTCAGCTTGTCAGTTAACTACGGCTCTTTGTAGTAAATGCCGCTCCATCTGAAAGCAGGTGAAGGTGATTTACTGCTAATCAAGGAACCGGCTTTAATGATTAGATGCGCATAACAACATCGCGCGATTAATCGTGCAGCCCTAGTGCGAACTCCTTACCAGCATCTGCTCCATTACTTACCCCTGGCTGCCCGAAGAGGAACTGTCATGTGAAATTCTGATAAGCATCTGCTCCATTACTTACCCCTGGTGGTGTGAAGAGGAACTGTCGTGTGAATTCCTGACAAGCATCTGCTCCATTACTTACCCCTGGTGGTGTGAAGAGGAACCGTCGTGTGAATTCCTTACAAGCATCTGCTCAATTACTTACCCCTGGTGGTGTGAAGAGGAACTGTCATGTGAATTCCTGATAAGCATCTGCTCCATTACTTACCCCTGGTGGTGTGAAGAGGAACTGTCATGTGAATTCCTTACAAACATCTGCGCCATTACTTACCCCTGGCTGCCCGAGGAGGAACTGTCATGTGAATTCCTGATAGGCTTCTGCTCCATTACTTACCCCAGGCGGTGCGAAGAGGAACTGTGGTGTGAATTCCTTACAGGCATCTGCTCCTTTACTTGCCTCTGGCTGTGAGAAGAACTACGGTGCGAATCCTTACAAGTGTCTGTTCCGTGACGTACCTGGCCGCCCAAAGAGGCCCCGCTGCATGCATCCATTGCTAGTGCCTGCTCCATCCCGCACTCCTGGCAGCCAGGAAGAGGAGTCACCAAGTTTTAGTTTAGGAGATAGTTTAATTTTAATTCAATAAGATACTTTTTATACTTAATACCTTGTCTGGTCTCGTGGTGTCTCTGGGTAACTCCTTGAGGTGGTACGCTCATAGGGGTGGTTTGCGCCAGGGGGGGCTATCCCGATCTGTGACATTATTATTATTATTATTATTATTCAAAATATACAAGTTAGAGTGACACAAGAAAACAACCTTAAAAGTTCAGTAATTCTGTATCCTAAACACTACACTGTAACTGCAGGACTGAAAACTGTCCAGAATTACAGTTCCTTAAATTCATAAATCTTGTTTTTATTGAATATTGCAGAATTTATTATAAATTATTTATCTATGCACATTGGGCTGGGTGATAAAACAATAATGATAATTATCGTGATTCATTTTCCTTAAAGGTGCTCTATGGAGTTTTTAGCGGCCTCGTAGCGGTGATGTTTCAGAATGCAACAAGAGCGCTCGTGTGCGTGCTTGATCTCAAGAGTGAGCATTCACTACTGGCGGCAACACGGATTCACAGAGACTTTCAATGCAATGGCGGCAGCATCACACAACATGCTAAAAACTAACGTAAACTCCCACTGCAGGTACAATAATAGCCTACTTTTATCAGCTTGATGTTGAACTAATGCTCTGTGCTCGTCCATGATAATGTTACAATAAACTGCATTTAGCCGACATGCAAGGGCGTAACTTTGGGTCTACCATTGGGGGGGTTAAACTTGCGCCATATTTATTAATTTATTTATTTATTGAATAATTTTCTTTTGTAAATGGTAATTTGCCGTTCCTGTATTAGAAATACATTGTGATACTTTTATTCCCCACTTCTGAGGTAGGAAAGGGTTCCGAGCCCCACCTGTCCCTAATCAACCCAACAAAATGTTAAGAAACTAACTTAGGCTTTAAGTTTAACTGTTAAAATGTATTTTATTAACATCACATTGTAAAAACTTAACATCCAATAACAGCATTAAAAACTTTCAAATAGAGAAAAAAAGAAAGTGCCATTATATTATCACTTTGCATGAAATACGACTCAAAAGTAAATAGAAAAATTGTGTTTGCATTTAGCCTCTAATAACATAAAATTCAGAAACTGAGAAAATACAAGTGTGGACTAACGTTAGTTGTTCTATTCATTTTATCACTTTGCAAACTCCATGCAAAAAGAACAAAAAATAAAATAATAATAATATCAAATTGAGCAGAAGCCAAACATTTGGCAAATTCCTAATAATGTACGTATAAGATAGCCTACCTAAAATACGTTGCGCATAGCCTACAGCAAAGGTGTTTTAACAACAAAACACATCCACTTGCACATATTTGACAATCGGAATATCAAATCCTAATATAGCTAGCAAATTGTGAAATTCTGAATAAAAAAATAAATAAAAGCAGATCATCAGTCATTCAGCTGTTGTGGCTGCGGTGTGACAAGCAATGAAGGACGCGTCTCCATGGGAACCATAAAATGATACTACGATCAATAACGGTCGCCTTGAAAAACTTTTAAACTTGCGTGTGAAAAGGTTAAGTAAGGCTTACATTTAAATGTGTCTTTGTTTTGTTTTGAATGTATGGTCAATAAATAAAGGAATTAAAAAGATGGGCACAAAACCTGTTTGTCGTGCCCCACTCGTCTCTATTGCCCAACAGTAGCCTGCGCCCACGCGCCACACTTTGAGAAACAGCTAACTTAGCAATGGGGTACTTCCGTTTGGTCAGGATTTTTCCTTTTTTTGGAGCCGACCAACAATTAAAAAATCGTTGTCTGGCTGCCTTTCAATGTCCTTTCCATCTTTCTATCCGTTAGCATGCACCGTCAGCTATTTCCTCAAACCAATCATCCCAGCGACTGCGCAACATAGTAAACAAACTTGGTAGAGAAAGCGGGTTGGGTAATACCAGAGTCGGTGCGGTGGGCAGAGGGTACATTACAGATTATTTAAAATATGATACTATCTTTCTTGCTTGCAAATGTATTTAATATTAATTCAGAATATTTCATATTTATTCTAATCTGAATGATGTGATGATATTGAGGGGGTTATATTAGCTGGGTCTGATTTTTGAGGGGGTCATAACCCCCTAACCCCCCGCAAATTACGCCCATGCCGACATGTGATGTTATATACGTTAGCATAATGCATTTCACTAACTATCCGTGAATCTTTCACAGTCAGCAATGTCAACATAGGTGAATGTGTAATATGATGACGAAAACGGTTATTGAACTAAACTGAACAATTTCAGTGTAACAGTAAGACTGTAGGAAGTAATATTAGCCTGCTGTACTGAACGTGTCTGGAAATGTGTATAAACATATACGTGTATAAACGATAGTAGTGGGATGGGTGAAGTAAGTCAGTAGATCTAGTAAATAAAATAAGTTACATCCTAAAGCCCCAAATTTTTGTTATCCTGGAACATTCTTTTGTATTTATTTCATATTCATAAAGATGTAGTTTAGCTTGCTATTTCGCTACAGTTTACTAATATTTATTTCAACATATCTTTAAAATTGCATATTTTCAAAATATAAATAGCCATTGCATTGGTTGAATTTCAGGATTCCGATTCAGACAATTATGAAACTCTACTAACTGAAAGCAGTGACAGTGGTAGTGCAGAGGGAGAGAGGGAGAGGTAGCAAGAGAGGGAGAGGCCGGGGAAGAGCTGGAGCTGGTTCTGTTTCGGAAGAGGACAGACACCGGGTTGCTATGCTGACTGCTGCCAGGACAGCAGAGATGCAGGTTCGTCAGTTTGTCAGAAAAAAATATATAAAAATTGAAAATTATCAATACACTTGAAATGTGAATGTAGCAATCCAAAACACAGATTCTTGCTTGTTCAATTTCTAGACAACACTGCAACAACTCTCACAGGAGGAGAGGGATGCACTTCTACAGATGGTGGTAAATCGCATGCCAGGGGTTATAGAAAATTATAACAAAAGTGCAATAAATGTTCAATATAATGATTAAATGCAAAAAAGTGGAATGAAACTGCTTTAACGGCACCACACGATCCATTTATCAGCTTCGGTTCAAACTCTAGATGCATTCAATCGCTGATCAGTTTTGATTACATGACCACTAAATAGCACTGTGAGTTCCAATGAGAAGCCTATAAATTCAGGGAAGAGCACAAATGTCGCTGTGATTTGAACTAGTTTAAAACCAGATGAAATAGTGCTGACATTATTGGAACGGAGATACCAGAGTCAAGTTATACTGTCTATTAGAAAATCAGTGGTATGATAAAAATGTTTAAGGGATTGTCACATGTCTGTCCTGTCATTGTGTTGCACATGGGTGTTTGTTATGTTGTGCCATGTGCTGTTGTGATTGTTGATCCCTCCCCCTCGTTAACTGATTAGTGTTGAGTTAATCCACCTGTTCCCCTCTTGATTTGTTCCCTTCATAAGTCTCCTCATGTTTGCAGTCTATTGTCGGTTCGTTGTCATTGTCAGATGTCTTCCCAGTTCTTTGTTGATATCTTCATGTTCAGAGTCAGTGGTTGTTTCATGTTCATTTATTGTGTTTTCCCCCTCGTGGGTTTTTTTGCTTTGTGTTTTGGTTTTCTTTTGTTAATAAATCCTCCTTGTTTTGCAATTGAGTTCTCCCTCCATTTTTGTAGTATCCCGTGACAGAATGAACCGACCGTTTGAGAACTCAGCAGCATGGAGGATTTTGGCTGGAGGAATATGGAGGACACTTATATGGACGACGATGAGTTGGATTGCCCAGATTACAACATTTCCACATTTGGATCTACCCAATTTTCTCCTGTCAGCTGTGACGGAAGGACTCTGCCCTGTAAGGAGTCCAAAGGAATGAACATTTTCCAGGCGTGAGGCGGTGATGGCTGCATGCACAGCGAGGACTGTTCACGAGCGCATCTGCCCAGCGAGACTGTTCTGACGACCCGTGGAGGCCACAGCGAGAGATGCTCACGGCGGGACCTGCCCAGCGTAACTGTTCACGTCAGCCCTCGGCCCAGGTCGTAGAGGACGACGCACGTCCTGTCGGCCCAGCGGAGCTGGTCAGCGTCACCTCTGCCCAGCTTGAGACTGCCCACGTCCCTCTGCTGGACAGCGAGGGCAGTTGCTCAGCGTCTCGCTGCTCATGGACGGAGGAGGACGGCGACGCCCGTCTGCCCAGCGAGAGACTGTTCACGTCCCCTCTGCCCAGCGAGAGACTGTTCACGTCCCGTCTGCCCAGCGAGAGACCGTTCACGTCACGTCTGCCCAGCGAGAGACCGTTCACATCCCCTCTGCCCAGCGAGAGACCGTTCACGTCCCCTCTGCCCAGCGAGAGACTGCTCACGTCCCCTCTGCCCAGCGAGAGACTGCTCATGTCCCGTCTGCCCAGCGAGAGACTGCTCACGTCCCCTCTGCCCAGCGAGAGACTGCTCACGTCCCGTCTGCCCAGCGAGAGACTGCTCACGTCCCGTCTGCCCAGCGAGAGACCGTTCACGTCCCGTCTGCCCAGCGAGAGACCGTTCACGCCACGTCTGCCCAGCGAGAGATCGTTCACGTCCCCTCTACCCAGCGAGAGACCGTTCACGTCCCCTCTGCCCAGTGAGAGACTGTTCACGTCCCCTCTGCCCAGCGAGAGACTGTTCACGTCCCGTCTGCATCCCTGAGCTGGGATTATAAGGAGCGCCTGATGAGAATTTTGGAGATGCCGGTATCTGTCCCTGAGCCGGTGTCTGTCCTGAGCCGGCACATTCCAGCTAAGTTTTTAGTTTACATGTGAAAATGCTGCATGTTTCCTTGTGACCTTATTAACACCATTCAACTTTGCCAGTTGGAGATCATTAAAATTAACATTAAAGAGTTATGTTAATTTGGAAGTATGATGTCAAACAGTGTGATATGCTTGTTTGGATTGTTTGGAGCATACAAAGCAGGACAATGGAAGAGAACAATAACATCTGTTTTGCGGTGAAGAAACGACAGGTGCGACCAACTTTAAAGGCTTTGGAGGATGCTTTTCGAGACAAATAAGTTCAAGGAAAGACAAGTTAACCCTCTGAAGTCTAGGGTGTTTTGGGGGTCCTTGAGATTTTTTCACATGCCCTGACATTTGTGCTCTTTTCAGTTGCTTATAAACATATTAATGGCACAGGTGAAATTACACTATATTTAGCAGAAACAGAGCTACCATAAAATGTGAGCAACATGTATGTACATGTTTGTATTTTTGAGAGAATATTGTTTATGCGTGGTTATTGAAAAAACTAAAAATGAAAGTTTCTGAAATAAGGCCACAAAACACATGAGAAATATGCGTCCACAAGACTTTTGACTAATGGATGTTGTGGCCTAGGGCTTTTTCTTTATAATGATCAGAAAATCATCCTCCTAATCGTTCACATAAAACTGTGAATTGGGTTATATTGTGAAAAAATTAATTTTGTTTGCCAAGGCAATATACGAATGGGCGTGAACAGGCCAGCCCTCATCATGTATATTTAGGTGATTCTCACCTGAGAGAGACAAAGACCCGCATAATAATGAGCCTTTCATTCAGGTGAGTCAGACAAGAAAAAAATTTAAAGGACATATTATATATATAAAATCAAAATCTAAATGAGAGTCAAAAAAAATTTTTTAGTCATACCTGGAAACAAATCCTGGTCAAATAGGTTATATGGGCCATTGTGTAGAATTGGTTCAAAGTTAGAGTTGGAAACATCTTGAAAAGAGAATTATTTTTCCATATAAAGTATTATTTTTTAAGTAGGCCAATACATTTTATCATACATATTTCAAAGTTAAGGATTCATTATTTTGATATGTGCATTGTATTAGCTTGCATTGGATAGCAGTTGATTAGTTTATTTTTTACAAAACATACTATATATTTAACATATGAGCAAAAACTGTCTAACTAAAGCTTATTTGATATCTATTTTATTGTAAAAACTTTATAATGCAGGGTTGCCAACTCTCATGCATCTGGCGTGACACTCACACTTTCAGCATCAATCTCACGCTCTCACTCACACGCAACAAATGTCACGTCAAAATCCATTTTTCTTCCCTATCAGTCCGTTAATTTTCTGTTGATGACTAGACCACAGCGTATTAATGATAGGAGAGGAGTTTAAGGCCCACAGCTGTAACATCTGCCTACAGTGTTATAACGGCAGTATTCTCTGATCGTTGATTCGCTGAAAACCTTGCACCTGATACATCAGTTGTGTGTGAAAAGTTCAGAGAGAGTTCAGCGCATTGGAGTCGACTGATGCACATTTGAAAATTTGGATGACAATCAAGGTAAGGAGATAATAAAATCGTGTGCCTTGTCACTAGTGACGTACCCATGCCGTGAGTACAGACTCAACTATAGTTGCAAACGTTGTCTGACGTGCGTTATGCGGGCTAGCTAATTGCTCAATAAAAACAGGCTCATGGTACAAAATACGTTTTGGCAAATCAAGCAAGTGGCATTTTAAAATTCACCAAATTATCAAAGGTTGTCCAGATTATTTTACTGTATTGTTATTTGTCAATAATGTACACTGACTGCATTTTACTGTTTAATTATTTATTACATCATTATTGTTGTTTCATTAGGAATACTGTCTAGTTACTGTATTTTTACTTACTTTGTACGATCCATATTGACTGACTAGCTGTTTGTAACCAGTATTACACTGTCCTGTCCTTTGTGTCTGCACTTTGACGCTTTATCTTGGCCAGGTCGCCATTTTTAATGAGAATGAGTCTTCTATGTGCCTACCTGGTTAAATAAAGATAAAAAAACAGACTGAAGACCACAGACTGTCACTTGATGGCACCCTGTGTGTCAGT
>JAQIUQ010001032.1:0-21656 GCA_030378365.1 Hybognathus amarus | reverse complement strand
CTTCAGGAGGTATGACCGAATTCATTAGCTATTGATTAACTAACTGATACTTAACACAATCATAACATTATATTACATACTGATTAGTTAACACATCTTCCTTAGTAGTTAACAGTAGTGAAGAAGTAGTTAATGAAGAATTACCTATTAGTTCTTCATTAATTCCTTATTAGTTATGCAGTAAGTAAGATACAGTATTCTAAAGTGTTACCCAATTTTCTTGTAGTGGATTAAAGTCCTTGTTTCTTCACAGGTTAGATTAGAGTAGCAAAATTAAATGGCTCTTAACTCATCCTATAGAATGAGTCATCAGCTCATCATCTGTGTCACCTGTGTTGTTACCTGAGTTACTTTACTAATTGAGGCACCATCCTGTGGTTACATAAAAACACAGAAATCCAACAGGACAAACCAAAATGCTTAAAGATAGGACCTTATTAAAACGTGTGTCTGTGTCTCAATTTATGTTATTATTTAGCTTAGATATAATTTGTAAGAGATATTGGAATTTGAATTTCTTAGTTTGTTCTTTGCCAGGTGTGTTTTTATTTAACAACAAGAGTGGACTAAAATTAGTAAAGCAAACATGGGTAACAATACAGGTAACACAGACGATGGCCTGATGACTGAATAATGTCATTAGGATGCCTTGTGATTTATGAATGTGCAAAAAGTGCAAAAAGTGGTTTTCAACCCAGACAGTATTCATGTCCAAGGCCCTGATGAAGGTATAACTTGAAACATTGGTTTGATTCAGCATACATTAATAAGTTTATTTTAATCAAACAGTTAAGACTTAGGATCACAATAGCCTCTATGCACAAACCTTGATGACGTGTGTCTGAAAGAATCTCAGTCAGCGTCTCTACTTCCGGAAGCGCGTTCTGCAGGCCAAGTGTATAGAGGCAAAACTTTAATAAAATCAATTTTTTTCAGAAATGGAGACAACGATTTTAGAAACGCTGATTCGCTAGTTGAATTTTCGTACCGATATGAGAGAATACTAACCCTCAAAGTTGTTGATATATCTCGAAATATATAATTTAAATAACTTCTCTTTTTCACTCTTGTGTGACAGCTAACTGCCTCACAGTGTTGTTAACATCATTCACGTTAACCGCAGGACGTTTTTATAAACAGCAAGTGTAATTTGACACTATCTCCACCTAACGCAAAACCGGCTTCTGACCATATACAGACGCAGCACCGGATGTAACTGGGCGTGCTGAGACAAACCCGGAAGCGATCGTGCATAGATGGATCAAGATGCTTCTTCATAAATTGACATTTGTGCCATTTGAATGCAATTTGCTCTGCCTATTTAAACGTCTAAACATATGTGTACTCTGAAGATGAGCTAATTGATACAAACAAAAAGTCCTTTTTAAACAGCCCTTAAATAACAGAGCAAATAAATAAGTGACAGCTTGTTTTTGTGTTATAACTTAAATCTAGACTGTCATGGTGCGTTCACACCAGATGCGAATAGCGTGTCAAGCGTGAATGATTTCAATGTTAAGTCAATGCAAAGAAGTGTTTTACATGCTTAAAAAATTCCTGCGGCGTGAACAGCGCCGCGTGGTAGATTCCTGCGGCGTGTACAGTGCCGCATGGTAGATTCGCGGTGAGGCGCCTCATTCACGCCTCTTGTTTCTTGTGTTGACAAACTTGACCAACTACCTGTCAGATCTGGGGTGGCCACAGGGGTGGCCAATGAGCTTTCACCCCCTAGAATTGCCAGTGACTGTTACACTAAATATTCAGATGTACAACCATACAGTACATTCAGGATTAACAACTAAACTATATGATGTTTTATAAACAAGGTTCGGGAGGAGCACGTTCAAATAAATCATTCCAATCAACTCGTCATCAGGCAATTACATGTCTACCCTATCAGCACGATAGGAAGCATATATAAACATCCACTGTCAACTCACCTAACAGTCCTTGACAGTTTCAGCATTTTGGTCCCAGCCCATTTGATACACAATGTCAGAGATCGAACTCTACCCTTCCGATGACGACTCCTTCATCAGTCAGGCTCCATCTCAGCTCCCGATCACCGCAACGAGCTCCCATGCTCAACAGGTTATCGCTCCCGAACCTCCAGCTCGGGCGCCTATCCGAGCCGCTTCTCCGTACCCCGAGGCGCCGTGGTTTGCCCTCACCTCCACCAGCAAGACTTCCACCATCTCCAGCTTCTTCCTACACCTCAGCACAGCCCAACATTCCTGCAATCGAGAAATGGACAGTGCTGGGATTGAGACAAGCGCTAATCAGCGCTGACGTAAATTTTTCGAGGAGGATGAACAAAAGCGCAACTGTACAACCTGTACGTTTCTCTCCAGTCAGCTTTCCCTTCTCCAAAATCCACTCCACATTCAAAGACAGCAAAAAAGTCAAATAACAAAACTCCAAACTCACGTTTTCCGGAAACTCCTTCTCCCGTCGCCGCAGGGCCCAGTTCCAAGCGAGCGCCAGGCCGCAGCAGGCCTTCAGCTAGCCCCAGATTCCGCCGCCGCCAGGCCCCACTCTTCTCTTCCGCACTGCCGAACTACAGACCGCGGCTTTCTCCAGTACCGCACCTCACGCCACCCTGCCAGTTTCATGCGAAACAGGCTGCTCTTTAGACGTGAGTATGCCAATGTTTAAAGCCCATCCACCCCACCATCCTCCCTGTAACCTTTGCCAACCCTTTTTCCTGTCCGTGGCGTGCGGTCCCACCGTCAGTTTCTAGCGTCAGGCTGCCTCAGCTAGAGCCGCAGGCCCGGACACACCTCCCCAGCTCTCTTCCTTCCCAACTTTTCCAGCTCCCCCCTAAGCTTCTAGGGACCGACCCAAGTGTGAGGTTGCCTCCACAAACGGCTTCTGTCCCGCGCTCTTTCCCTCCCTAATACTTTTCCCCCAAATCATCCTCCTTTCACTCTATTTTCCGCAACCGCCGATGCCCATCCAGCCAAACGCTACAGCTATGGAACCGCCCCCAGTGACCAACAACATCAGAGCCCAGATACTCACAGGTGCGGACATTGATTTATCCCCCCTCCTATCTATCCTCCCTTCATCTGTTTTAAATAGGCAAATCGATTGCGTCGATTTTGCAGTCACCTTGAAAAACCCAGTTCACAATTCATCCCGCATACTGTCATTTTCCGAATTCACAATTGCTTTCAGCCGGTATAGCGAAATCATTTGCGCCGCACTCCCCCACAGAAGATGAGAACTGAACGATTATCTCGCGAGTAATTGCAGAGCTTGCGTTGTCATATGGAGGAACACATTTCTACACCTACCACAAATTGTTCTCAGCAAAATGTGCTGTCCGTGTAGCTCAGTGGAACCAGTGCCCTTACTGGGGAGCCCTTGACACAGAGCTACACAACAGAGTGTTCTTAGGCTGCCACAACATATCCTGCGCAGTTTGCAGATCCGTCTCTCATTCCACCATGGCTTGTCCTTTGATTAACCCCGAAAATCCACCCCGCCCAGATTCATCAGGTGCGAAATCAACCAGTTATGTCCCGCAACCAGCAAACATTAATCCCAACGACTCGGCTACGGATTCCCAAAGAAGAAAAATCTTGTTCCAATCCAACAACCAAGTCTGCAATAATTTCAATTCGGGACGTTGCCTACGGAAACGCTGCCGTTTCCTACACATTTGCAGCTACTGCGGCGGTGCACACGCACGCACTATATGCCCTGTTAAAAGGTCTGTAAATAAAGATTCAAAAAAACTACTTATCGACTAATTTTTCTCGTCTGTCCTTTGAATTATCCCACCACCCTAACACTGATTTTAAGGACTATTTACTGTCTGGTCTCCGAGCATGGCTTCTAATCCTGGTGTTGAAAGCCTTCCAACACAGAGTATTATATGCGATAATCTCCAATCTGCTTTCTCCGAACCTGACACAGTCGACATCCTGATTAAAAAAGAAATTGAATCGGGCTTTATGATTGGTCCTTTTGACATTCCTCCTTTTGAATGTTTCCGTATCCGCCCAATTGGAGTGGCCACTAGAAAATTTTCAGGCAAAAAATGCCTTATAATCGACCTTTCAGCCCCCCATAATTCTCCGTTTCCAAACATCAATAGCCTCATCTCGCTCGAACGATTTTCTCTTCATTACCACACCATCGACCAAGCCATAACACTGATTAAAGATGCGGGTCATGGCGCTTGGCTCGCTAAAGTTGACATCACCTCAGCATTTAAAGTGATGCCCATCCACCTGGTTTCATGGCATCTGTTCGGCGTACGATGGCAAGAACAATTTTATTTTGCCGTCCGTTTAACTTTCGGCTGCAAAAGTAGCCCCAAAATTTTCGACATGCTATCAGAGGCTATTTGTTGGATTCTTTCCAATAATTACTCGATACCCTACCTAATCCACTTGCTAGATGACTTCATGATCATCTCTCCACCCAAATCTATCTCAGCCGCACATCTTCTCACAGTCCAAAAAGTCTTCAGTGAGCTCGGGATTCCAATCGCCCAGGAAAAAACCATGGGTCCAGCCACATCCATCGAATTCATGGGCATTAAATTGGACACAATCAACTTCCAGGCCTCACTACCCAAGGAGAAAATCTACAGGATTATTCTGGTCGCATCTACCCCCCTAGAAAATCCAAATTGCTCTAAACGAGAGCTACTATCTCTGCTCGGCCATTTAAATTTTGCGATGCGCATTATCCCACAAGGTTGCCCTTTCATCTCACATCTCCTCTTCCTTGCATCATCAGTTCACGAGCTAGAGGACCAAATCTCCCTAGCTACTTCATGTAGCAACGAGCTCAGTTCTGGATAAAATTCCTTAAACAATGGAACAGCCTGTCTTTTTTCTATAATAATCTGATTTCTCTCCCCAAGGATATCCAACTGTTCACAGATGCAGCTCCTTCCGTCGGTTGCGGAGGTTTCTACCAAGGCCATTGGTTCACATCTACATGGCCCGCTCAGGTGCTAGATTTACCACAATCACTAACATCCTCAGCGTTGTTCGAGTTGTACCCTTTAGTGGTAGCAGCCTTCTTGTGGGGCAAAGAATGGTCGACTAACAGTATCATGGTACACTGCGATAACAAAGCAACCGTGCATTGCATCAACAAAGGCCGCTCAAATTCCCCAGCTTTAATGCCTCTCCTAAGACGCAATTGGATTGCTGCTTGCGACCAGTTCATCTTAACTGCAAAATATGTTCCTGGGTCAAAAAATCAGATAGCTGACTCTCTCTCTCGTTTTGCTTTTCAGGAATTCAGGCTGTTGGCACCAGAGGTGGGCCCATGCCCAACCCCAGTACCTCACTATTCAGAGCTGATATTCCCATAAACCATCCATTAAAACCACTTCTAGATGCCTCCCTTAACTCCATTCTGCAAGCTGTTTCACCCAGCACCCTCCAATCCTACTTAACCGCATGGAAATGTTTTAAGTCTTTCCACTTCACATACAACCAGCCTTTTCCCAGTTTTCTCTGCTCAACATTACTTCATTCATATCCTATCTGGACAGCACCAAGAACCTCAAAGCCCGCTCCATCAAGGGCTATTTAAGCAGAATCCAATTCTTCCACAAACTCCTTTTTGGTTCACCCTCTGCAGACATAGCAAATTCCCAGACATCAATGCTCATCAAAGGCATCCAAAAAACCCAACAAACCTGTCCAGATGCCAGACAACCAATAACTCTGGACATACTCACTAAATGCATCTCTACCCTCTGCCGAGGCTACCATTCCACCAACACCGCCCGCACACTGGATGCCATGTTCATATTGGCTTTATTCGGTTTCCTCAGATGCTCAGAACTCAACATCACCTCCAGCTTCAACCCTAAAGTCCATCCCACAATATCAGATCTTTCAGTATTAGACAACGAAACAATACCTTACTTCATCAAACAAAGCAAGATGGACCAAATGAAAAAAAGGCCACTTTATCTACATCTTCAATCTCCAATCACCAATCCAACCATACCAAACTCTCTTCGCGTACTCACAATTCAGAAACTCTCAGACCAAGTCCCCTTCCGACTCACTCTTCACCGACGACTTCATTCTCCCCGTGACACGTTTCTGGTTCCAAAAACATCTCAAATGCATCCTGCTCCAATCAGGCATCCCAGCAAAATAATTTTTCCAGCCATTCTTTCTGCATAGGTGCAGCAACCACAGCTGCCCAAAAAGGCCTTTCCCAACAGCAAATCCAAGAGCTCGGCCGCTGGTCGTCGGAGGCCTTTAAGAGTTACATCCGTTCAAACCACCTCCATACCAAAGAAGCCCAACGAATCCTACTCAGCTAACTTCCTCTCAACTCACCATAGGATCCCAGGAAAGCAAGCCTAAGGCAAGTTCATCCATTGTTGCAGCAGCGTCTTCTACTCCGCTCCCGCAGGAGCTCCTCTACCCTAGACCAACTTGCTCCACTGCCGCAGCAATGTCATCTACTCCGTTCCCACAGGAGCTCCATTAACTCAAGCAAAGTCTGGTCCACGGCCGCAGCAGTGTCGTGCACTCCATCTAAAATCGTCCCACTGCCACAGCAGTGTCGTGCACCGCGCTCCCGCAAGAGCTCAATTACCACATCCAAATTGATCCACTGCCGCAGCAGTGTCATCTCACTTCGCTCCCGCAGGAGCCTCATCACAACATCTAGCCAACCAACTCCCCACCTACGTTAAAGGAAATCTCCCAGCGAATTACCCCTTCCCGCAGCTGCTATCTTAAGCTTGCATTTCACAAGTTTTTTGGGGGAATCAGCATTATTCTGGCAGCTGTCCGGCATTCTGTCTGCAACATTTGGGGGTAAGTACTCTGGGTTCAGGCCGCAAATCCGAGCCCGGAGCCCTCTCTCCCGGACAGCACGCCAAATACACATTTATTTATCTGACTTATTTGTAAGTGTGAACTCGTGAAATGATGTTTTATAAACAAGGTTCGGGAGGAGCACGTTCAAATAAATCATTCCAATCAACTCGTCATCAGGCAATTACATGTCTACCCTATCAGCATGATAGGAAGCATATATAAACATCCACTGTCAACTCACCTAACAGTCCTTGACAGTTTCAGCATCCCTCCACCACCCTGACTCCTCACCCCTGGCTCATTCTTACCACAGCCAGGGGGTAAGTACTCTGGGTTTCGGGCCACATACCGAGCCCGGAGCCCTCTCCCCGGACAGCACGCCAAATATGCATTTATTTATCTGACTTATTTGTAAGTGTGAACTCATTAATTATGTTCCCTGTAAGTTCACATACATGTCCCCTATCAGAATAAGGTCAAATGTATCAGCTTACTTGCATTTCCCATGTTCTCTGAATAGGGAACAAGAAGCTGTGTAGCCATGACGCAATGTTAATGCCCTTGGGACGGTGCTGATTGTCACTCTGAACCCATACAGAATCATAAAGGCACAGGTGTGGGGGCGGGCACGGGTGCTGCTTCAGCAGCTTTACGTCACTCAGTCTTGAAATACACACGCCATATGCTCCTCTGATTTTCTACCGAGCTTGGCAGCGAATACAGCATGTCGTTCCCTCGGCCATGCGGAAAGAACTGAAGAACCAGGGGCTGCACCCAAATCCAGGTTATGAAACTTACAGAGAAGACCAACCTGCTGCAACAGAAATGTCCTTCAAAGGGACTTCGGCCGCAAACTTATCCTGCAGCAATTCCAGCACTATTCCAACTGTGCAGGGACTGAACTTGATCAGAGGGAATTTATATAGCCTCAAATCCACCCATGGATGAGCAAATGCATCTATCCCCAGAGGCGCTGGTTGAGACAGGGAGAACCACAGGGTTCTCTGAGTCGAGCACTGAGTACTGAGTACTGAGCACTGAGCACTGAGTCGAGTAGCAAGGTCCACCTATCGTCTGGCCAAAAAGTCTCCAAATCTGAGCCATCGTTTTGGTGGTGCAAAATCCACCTCCTCGACCTGAGTTTCTCAGAGGAAGTTCGCTGCAAGGTTCAAGGCTACTGGAACATGAACTGCTCTCAGCGAAAGGATCCCGCTCTTGAGCCCATAAATGAAGGGAGGCAGTGCGCATGCCTCCCTGATGATTTATGTGGAACACCACTGTCATGTTGTCCATCCTGACAATAACATGACAGCCTGTCAGGGCTGGAAGGAAGTGATCCAGAGCCAGAGGGAGGGCTCATTACTTTAAGCAGTTTCTGTGCCAAGAGAGAAGCTTGTTCTTCCGAACACGCACAGAGACTGGAAACTCAAGCAGAGGCCTAGTGGGCCTAGCCTGACTACGTCAGACTTCCTACTTCCGCTGAATTTCATTTCGCTCCTGTAGTCAGTCTGAGATAGCGGCCTATCTTTCAGTTTTCCACCGGCCTGAAAACAGCCGGCCAATCAACGAACAGAGGGTGTGCTGAGAGCCGTGACGTAGACGCTGAAGCGTCGAGTTTTACATTGTAGGTTAGAGAAATTGAAAACCAAAACGACCGCAGAAATGGGAAACAAGACACGGGATGCAATTCGCCCTGTTATGGAGAACATTGCGGGGTTTTTCAAACTGAAGCAAAAGTCGTTTACAGCAATGTTCACTTCAGTATTTTGCTCGCATCATCAAGTGTTTACAGCAATGTTCACTCCGGTATTTCGCTTGCATCATTAAGTGTTTACAGCCAGGACCGGCGCGTGCACTTCTGCCGCTCTAGGCGAAAAGCAATTTTGCTGCCCCTCTATTTGCAGTGTATACCACCAACAACCACAGATGCAGCCGTTTATTTTTGCAAATCATACATTCTTCTAACAAGGAAAAATATTAACACTTCAAGCTTGCACATTTAGGCAACCCAATTTTGTTCAGGCTAATTGTAGTAATGACGGATCAGACCTGTTTGGCCATAACTATATGAATAATATGCATAACTATAAGGACATAACTTATCCCCATTCAACGTCATTTCTCTGTCTTTTACGGCCATGAAAAGAACTTCGGTCTCTTCGGCTGTGAACGCTCTTATTATCATATTATTATTATTATTATCATAATAATAACAACATTCCACCATATTTCGTTTCGACATCCTGCTGCATTCGTCCCAAATATGTGATTCATGAACGATCTGTTCATTGCGTATGTCACATGACAAATGAACGTAAGACTCGGAAGGTAAAGTGATTATTTATGTTCCCTGTAAATATTTTTTTACTGCATTATGATTTCTTAATTCAGAATATGATCAACATTGCGTTGGTGGATGTGATCGGGGAATTTGGCTGTTAAAATTATGACATTTAAAGCCACTTAAATAAACGAAATGACTCGAATGACTCAGAGAGTCAGTAAAATGAACTTCCATATTAACCAATCATGACTCGCAAGAGAGCAGGGGCTCGGGCTCGCGGCGCTGCGGGGCGGCAATCAGTCATGACTCGTGAGAGCAGGGCATACCGACGCTGCGGGGCGGCCGCAGCTCAGCAAATCATATAAATAACCTTGTTTGTGAATTGTTCATTCCCGGTTGGCACACATTTAAAAAGTGCCGCTCCCTGTTTACAGTGGAAGTTCGATCATAGATTTGAGTTCGATGCATAATGTCTGTGGTTCGATGCGGATGTGTCGGCGCGTGACATACGTCATAAATAAACTTATCTGATTGGCTTACGGGTAACCAATAATTTTAAACTTCAGAGAAGCGCCCCCTAGCGAGAGAGAAAACACTTCTCTATTATGCCATTCCAGACTCTGTCTACGAAGCAAAGTGAAGTAGCAGGGTCTGGTATTACCAGGCTATAGTGGGCCTGCATCGAGAGAGAATCAAACTGGACAACAAAGAAAATGGTCCCATGAGAAGATGTTAAGACGATCTTCTAAGCATAAATGCTTGAGACCAACTAACTGTCTGGATTTAACCAGAATGAGCCATTCTTCTAGGTAATTTAGTACACGGATGCTCTGGAGCCTAAAAGGGAACATCCGTGGAAGACAAAGCCTGACCAATGGAAGGACCCGGTATTTGTATGCATTTCCCCCAAATGTGAACCAAAGGCTGGTCATGGGACAGGTAGAGCTCCCCTAACCGTGCAAGGTGGGGGATGTTTTGGCTCATCACACTTCCTAGATGTCTCCTTCCTGTGTGTGAGGTGGCCTTTGGGTGCAGTGGTAGGAGTGAGAGGTTCATGGGCCCTCCTGGGCATTAACAGCTTAAGGGCAGCAGACTGCGGCAAAGCAGTCCAGAATTTATCGTCCACTGAGCTGACCGCTTCTCCAAATAAACCTGACTGAGAGATAGAGTTGTCCAGTAGAAAAAAAAATTCTCCTTTTCACGAATCTGAGTGAGATTTAAACAAAAATTATGTTCAACAGCCACCAAAGCCGCCATCGTGCACCAAACCAAGGCATTCTCACCCCCAAGGCGTCACCTAACTGACGCTTTGGGAAGCATTTGACCAAGCTTCAATATCTGACGCTTTGGGGCGCCCTCTAGCGTCAGTCCATGACGCCCTGAGGATTGCGTGTAACCCTACCCTACCCCAGACCTAAACCTAACCACGTCATCCAACTGACGCTAAAGGAAAGCGTCAGTTAGATGACGCTGTAGGATCGCGTCATGAACTGACGCCAAAGGGCGCCCCAAAGCGTCAGATATTGAAGCTTGGTCAAAAGTGACGAGTTGGGGTGAGAATGTGTTGACCAAACAGCATGTCCTCTGCTGAGCTCTTTGACCACTCACAAGCTAAGTGTAACACGTTCACAAGCTCAGTGTAGGCAAGAGGGCCGAGCTTCCTGCCCGCTATGCGGGAGAGCATTGGCCACGGGTTCAATATCCTTAATAATAAGCGTCGAGAAATTTGGTCGACATGAGAGAGAGAGAGAGAGAGAGAGAGAGAGAGGAAGAGAGAAAGAGAGAGATGAGAAACTGGCCTGCTCGCTCTTTATAGCCTCGAGTTCTACATCCAATCCCTGAGCCTTGGATTCATGTAGGGCCTCAGCCACCTTATTTGACACAGAGCTATGGGAGAGAGCAGATGGATCCTTCTCAAAGTAAGCAAGTAAGCATCAAGTGGTTTGTTTATAAGTTTAAAATTTTCACAAAAGCTGCTGCCAGTGGCATCATAAATAGACTTGTGTCGTGTGCATGCGACAGGCCCATCACAAAATTGTCATATTTCACATTATACAGTATTATATTTTCTGAAATTCAGAAAAGTCCAGTTTGAGAATTTCACACACCTTTGTAGGGCAGTGTAGGTAGTACTGTACTAGGCGTTACAAACAACCACAAAGTGACCAAATACTGTTTGCCTTCATTTTTAACTAAATGCATTTGTTTTATTGTATTCAAACGTACCAAACTTATTTTTGTGAAATGTTTTGCTTGAAACATTGTGTGTTATATTTATTCAAATATTAAATAAAAATACCACTTGCTTGACAGTGTAATGTGATTATGTTCATTTGTAAGTGTGACTTAAATGTATGTATATACTGAGCCCGTTCTCATCCTTTAGCGTCACATAAAGCGCTTTATGACAAAACGGCGCTATACTACGCACATGGTACCCTTTATCGTTTATATAACACGCAAACCCAAGACGTTATAAATCCTTAAGCGTGAATATGACACGCAGACCCTACCCCAGACCTAAACTTAGCCCTCACAGCGTGTGTTATATTAATGATAACGGGTGCCATGTGCGTAGTATAACGCCGTTTTGTCACATAACGTTCTATATGACGCTGAAAGGATGAGAACGCGTTGGTATATATACAGTGGATAATCAGAGTTCAGAAATCATTGCAGTTCATATACATTCAATTTGCCACAGTCAAGACTTTATAAAGACTTTATAAAGCCACAATTTACATATTCAGTTAACAGGGGACAGGGTTTTCACGAACATGTCATGTTTGTGTTATGGTGTGTGTGTGTGTGGGTTTCTCTCATCTCAAGGTGATGAAGCATTTGCCAGCAGTGTTAATGACACATTAGCAGTTAGCATCAGCTTCAACAATTAATGAATGTTAATCTTTAATTATGCTAATTGCATTTGAAATTAGCTTAAACTGTGAGAAAGGACAGCTGGGTGAGAATAGTTGAAAACATGTAAAGTTGAATGTAAATAAAGGAGTATCTCCTTGAATAAAAAACAAATCAAAACACAAATAGGAGCTATTGTCAAAAGGATTTAATCTCTATAAGGTTTTAATTTAAAAGTCCTGTGAAATAATTAGAATAGCCATTTAGTGAATTATGTATTCTTAACTAAAATCCCAATGTCATATTTTTATAAAAGCTGCTAAAAAAAGTGAACACCCAATCCCATATATTATTGAGGCAAACTGGCATGTTTTAACATAATAATTAGCACGTTATATATATATATATATATATATATATATATATATATATATATATATATAGATTATATATATATTCTAATTAAGATTCTTCTATATATATATATATATATATATATATATATATATATATATATATATATATATTATTTTTTTATTTTTTTTTTTTTTTTTGTATTTTGTATTTTTTGTAACCTACTGATAAATTACACAACAAATGATGTTGTTCAATACATAATATCCCTGCTCAGAAAATATATTATCAATATATATGTATCATATAAACTCATATTTTCCTTGTACTCTGACCACTGAAACCAGGACTAATCAACACCTTCATTTCTTCCCTGAGGCCATAACTCTCATAAACACTGACACTTCTCTCACATCCTCTGAGCAATCACTCAAACCTCTTCATTTAATAACACATGCACTGACAGTATATTTATATAACTTAAATGAGCAGCTTTCACAAGCAAGTATTTCAGTAGTACTCAATGTATATTCTTAAATATTGAGTCTCTTTTTATGCAACTATACAGCGAGAGTAAAGGAAGTTTACACATGTAACTTTTTATAAAGCAGTTCAAAATGCAATATATTTCACATTCTCAGGCTGTTAAAAGGAAATAATTACAATGAACATTGATTTAAATATGCAGTGTGCTCTATTATTAAAATCACACTAAAATAACTACTTGGGGCAATGTCTGTTTTTATTAAAGGTTTCATTTCAGATCAAAGAGCATCCTTGATAATGTCACACCAGCCAACGCGAGTCAAGTCAAGACTGTATTTGCCACTCCTGAAAGTACACACAAAAAACAAAGTGCATTTTACACTTTCTGGAGAACAATAGCAAATCCCAAATAAACGTGTTCATACTCATCGAAATGAATAAGAGGGGAGAGTTCACCTGACATGCTGTATGCACACCGTCAGACACAAGCAGCCACGAATAAGCCATTAAATATATGTAAATGAAGAGCGTTGGCAGAGAGCTAGCACATAATGGCGCGCACAAGGGACAAATGGAGAAATGGATCCTGGGTAGTGATTAATTTATCTGATGATGCCTCTATAGTGAGGAATTTTAGGTCACAAATGAAGTGACAAGATGACAAATTACCATTTTAAGGAATTTACTGGGAATCGTTAAGGAACAATTGTCAGGTAGTTTGTGGAAGGCAGAGAGAATGCTAGGAATATAGTTTTTCCTATCTGAGATCTGTATTATTAATTATCTTACATTAAGATTCTTCTCTGCAGTCCTTGTTTGATTGGCTGTAATGCATGGATTATTTCAGTCTAAATTGTAAATTCATTTAGCGGAGATTCAGCACAATTAAATTGGTAGACAACGGGGGTAAAGACAGAGAGCGAGAGGGAGAGAAACAAAGTGACTGTTGTTGCACTGAATCATTGGTCCATGTCCAACCTGCTGTGCTTTTATTTGAATGTTTGCCATTTTTTTAAAATTCACAAATTAGGAATTAAGGAAAGGAGGTCATCTTGTACTCTTTTTTTAGCACTATAAAACTATTGGTAAAACCTACCATTTTTGAAAACTATAAGTAAAAGATAAGTAGTTAAGTGGACTATATGCAATTAATCATTATTAGTCTCAAATTATAATGCTGTTTTCTAAAAGCTATTTCCTGTATTAGGAAATAATGTTATTTAATCACAACATTGCTGAATCCTGTCCGATGTGTCTGAATCCTGATTGGAGTTTTTTTCTAGCATTCGAAAATTTGCATTTCCCTTTCAAGGGAACTTCGAGCTGTGTTGGCTAACGTGATGATAACACTCTGCGTGATTGCGTCGTGAAGCCTCTGTACAATCAGTCCAATGAGAGTGTAGGACGTCATGTGACGTCATAGACCAGGAAACTATAAAGCACCCTTGAAATCAGACCGTGACAGCTTCTGTTGTCTTCAGCAAGCGATCTCTGTGTTCTGTCCTTGTCTATTTATTGTTGTTTGTCAAACCCAATATATATCACTATCTATATTTATGGCAAGTAAGCAAGATTAGACGGTGTATAGACATGGATGAGTGTGAGGAGCGACTCTCTGAGGAGGGTCGCAGTGCTGCCAGTTCGGTTGTTCCTGCTGGTGGCCACAGAATGTATATATATATGTGTATATATATATATATATATATATATATATATATGTGTGTGTGTGTGTGTTTTTCCGAAGTAAATATAATGGAAAAATAAAGACATAAATATTTCTGTTCTTCTGGACGCTCCGATTTCAAGAAAACTATGAAATAATCCATTCAGCAGTGTTCCAGAGGTTTCTTCCTCACCAATGTTCCTGAGACTGCTGGACGGGAGCAGTCTCGGCCTATTAAGCTCCTCTGCAGCACAAGATGCAATGCAGAACAGTCTAGCCAGTTTGAGATATGCAAGGTCTGAGGACTGTTTTATCTCTAAAACACAAACCTCTGCGCCCTGACGTCGAGGTGGTCAGGCTTCTAAGGGTGGTCCCCTCTGGGGTAGGGACGGTTTTGAGAAATCGTTTCTCCTCAGCACCCTTTGGGGTGCAACTCTCTGAGGAGGGTCGCAGCACTGCCAGTTCGGTTTCCCTGACCGTTCGCCATTTCAGGGCACCAAGGTCTCAGTGTCCCCAAACGAGCCTTAAAAAAGGGCAGTCAGTTCGGTTTCCCTGCCGGTTCGCCGTTTCAGGGCGCAGAGGTGCCTGCTTTTTCCAATGGTCCTCCAGGAGGGTCGTAGAAACTAAGTTAGTTATAAGAGGTAGGCAATATCGGAGGACTGTCATCATCTCTAATAAAGCTGAGACAAGAGTCCTGTCGCAAAAAAATTAGGCGATCAGGCTTCTGAGGGCTCCTCCGGGGCAGGGACGGTTTTGAGAAATCGTTTCTCCTCTGCGACCTCTGGGGTGCTACTCTCTGAGGAAGGTCGCAGCGCTGCCAGTTCGGTTGTTCCCTGCCGATTCGTCGTTCAGGACACCGAGGTGTCAGCATCCCCATACGATCCTCTGAGGAGGGTCATAGAGTGGCTCAGTTTGGTTTTTCCCTGCCGATTCGTTGTTCAGGACACCGAGGTGTCAGCGCCCCCATACGATCCTCCGAGGAGGGTCATAGAGCGGTCAGTTCGGTTGTTCCCTGCTGGTTCGCTGCTCCACGGCACCGAAATGATTGTTCAAGCAAATCCAGAGGCCAGTCTTGAGAGACTGGTTCCCCTAGTAGAATTTCTTGCAGCGTTGAAACTACTGCCACACATTTCTCAGTGGGTCCTGCACACTATAGAAAAGGGTTTCAGAATTCAGTTTGGTTCTCGTCCGCCCAGATTTTCAGGGGTCCTCCTCATAGTGATGGACCAGAGCAGGCTTTGGTTATGGAGCAGGAAGTATTGACACTTCTGTAAAAGAAGCTGTAGAAGGGATTCCTCCTCCCAGCAGACAGCAAACACTTCATTGTTTCTGAAAGAGGATGTGTTGCGTCCTGCTCTAGACCTGTGTCAATTAAACAGCAGGTTTCAGAATCTTAAGTTCACAATATGCTTACGCTAAATATGATTGTGTCACAGATTCAGTCCGAGGACTGGTTTCTCTCAATACACTTAAGGGATGCTTACTTATCTTTCAATCCTCATCACAGGAGGTTCCTGAGGTTTGCTTTCAGGGGCGAAGCATACCAATATCGGGTTCTCCCATTCGGCCTAGGTTAATCACCCCACACCTTTTCAATATGCATGGATGCAGCTCTGGCTCCTCTGGACTCCAGGGCATTCGCGTATTATACTATCAATGATTGGTTGATCCGAGCTCAATCTGAGCATGTGGCAGTTCGGCACTGAGATGTCGTTCTGTCTCATTTAAAGATGTTGGGGGTTGTCGCTCAACGCCAAGAAGAGTGTGCTCTGAGGACCACTTTTCTAGGTGTAGCCTTTTACAGCAGTAAATGGGGTATATATAATGGCAGCTGCGTCCAACGTAATTACTTTTGGCCTTCTGTACATGAGACCCATGCAGTGATGGCTCAGGACCAAGGGGTTTTCTCCGAGGAAAAAAAAACATTTTAGCATGATCAAGGTCACGCGGCTTTGCCTTCGTGCTTCGGTCTTGTGGAAGAACCTTGGTTCCACGCCCAGGCCCAGTGTTGGGGGCTTCTTGTCGACGCATAATGCTATTGACGGATGCTTCCCTCACAAGTTGGGGGTGATCATGAGTGGTCGGTGAATGGTATTTGGCAAGACCATCTACCTTTTAGCACATAATTGGCTAAAAGTGACGGCGGTAGTCCCAAAAATCTCAATACTTCCTGCCAGACCCTGAGAGGTCACCATGTGTTTGTCCTTTCGGAGTTCTGGAGTTTGGATACTGTGGCTTGGTCTCTGAGGGGGCCCGGCTCATAGAATCTGGTCTTTCGACTGAGGTTGTTGAGATTATTCTCCAATCCACAGCTCCTTCCACGAGAGAAACTGTATGCATTGGAATGGAAATTATTCTCCATCTGGTGTGGTTAACGTCACCAAGATCCTGTTAACTGCCCTGTTGGTACAGTTCTTGATTTCTTGCAAGACCGTTTCTCTGCTGGATTATCTCCTTCTACCTTAAAGGTTTACGTGGCGGCTATATCGGCATATCACACCCTCTCTGAGAGGTACTTCTATCGGGAGAGATCCTCTCATTACTAGTTTTTCTCGGTGGTACATGAGGTTGAGACCTGCACTGCACTCAGAGCACTGGCTTGGGATTTGGCCATTGTACTTGAGGGTCTGGCTTTGGCTCCCTTTGAGCCCATTGAAGAGGTTTCAGAAAAATTCCTCACTTTGAAAACATTTCTCCTTGCTGTTTCATTTATCGAAGATTAGGAGATTTGCATGCCCTGTCGGTTGCTCCTTTATGCCTGGAATCTGCACCTGGTATGGTGAAAGCATTTCTATACCCTAGACCAGGTTATACTCCTTAGGTCTCAGTTAATGTTGGAGGCCTTATAGTGCCGCAGGCGTTTTATCCTCCACCTTTTAATACCCCAGATCAGGAACGACTGAACCTGTTATGTCCATTTCGGGCATTAGATGTCGATGTTCACAGAGCTGCCCTGTGGCGTAAGTCTGAACAATTATTTGTCTGCTTTGGGTCACTCAAGAAAGAGTCCCCTGCATCTAAACAGGTTATGAGCAAATGGATAGTCGTGGCTATATAATTGGCTTATGAAGCGGCTGAACAGCTTTCACCTATGGCTGTTCGGGCCCATTCTGACTAGAAGTATGGCGGCCTCTACGGCCTTTATTCCGAGTGTTTCCCTTCTTGATATTTGTAATGTGCCAGGATGTCCTCTCCACATTTGTCAGATTTGATGACCTTGACCTCTCCACTCCTGGGGCTAGGTTGCTTGCTTCTTAGTGTGCGCAAGGACTTCACACAGAACAGGCATTTCTCAGCATGGTGTAGTGGGTAGGGAGTTCCCATCGCGTTAGCCAACGCAGCTCTGAAGTTCCCTTGAAAGGGAACGTCTCAGGTAACCCTGGTTCCCTGAAGAGGGAACGAGACCTGTGTTCACCTGCCACTTCCTGCATGCCCTGATCGACTTGCTTCAGGCCTTTTTAGAAGCTGTTGTGGTCTGATTTCTCAAATTTAAAGTTATCTGACATGTTAATAAAACATATCTGAAATAAAAATGATAATCATATAATCATATATATATATATATATATATATATATATATATATATATATATATATATATATATATATATATATATATATATATATATATATATGAAGTGCATAATTTCTGTTACTAAAGCGTTAAAAATGGGCAAACAGTAAATATTCTCAAACAGATTTCATAAACACTAAGCCCATCTGTGCTTGAAAAAGAAAACCCCTAAACATAAGCCATTGGTTGATTCAGTGTTGCAGACTGACTTTTCGGGATGCTCAAACAAGCATATTTGAATAAGCATGTTTTGCAATAGAGACAGTGTTTAAATTATAACTTGTATTATTGCTTTTTTAAATGTACATATTTTATATAAGAAATGGATTCCCATGTTTATGTTTAATATATTATTTAATGTATTGTAAACAGTAAAATAGTAACTGGTATATCTGAAACTGCTTAGAAAGCCTGGTGTCTCAGCACTAAAGACATAATTTATGTAATGTAAAACTTTGCTCAAACATGTAAACATGGGTCATTTTGCTGTTAGTATTTGGAAAATGAATCTAGCACAACACTGCGTTAAAGATTGGGCTGGAAAACACAGGTGGTCAGATTTACACAGCCCATTAGTAACTAGAAGGACACACAGTGCCTACACAAATGTCTTCCAGAGGGACACACACCAAAATTGGATTTCCCCTCCAAAAGTTGACAAATTCTCACAATGATCCATTTCTCTGTCTGCCTGCGCTCTCCTCCCAGACTTAGAAACTAAACTGATTTATTGATTATTTAATGAGGTTTTTAATCACATGTCAAGAAGTCAGAGGCAGCACTCTCTAGAAATACATCAAAGCTTCCTCTCTGAGCATGATTTAAAGAGTTTCATTTTAAAAAGCTGCACTCTACTAATCTATGAGCTGAATATTAAATACAGAAGAATGGCAGAATAATACAGAAAGTTCTAACAGGAAAGACACAATAGAAATGAAATCTCGTTAATATCTCAGTTGTTTCTCTTGGACAACAATGAGATTTCAATGGAGAGCAAATTGAGACTTGCTAAATGGTGAAATGGGCCATTTTCTCAATGCTAAAATGCTTTCTCCTATAACAGATTAATAAACAAACACAACTACAATTAACTATTAAATTTGTTATTATTATAGGAAATATGTCAAATAATATTAAAAGTTGTGCTGTCAATCAGATACACAATTATTGTAAATTATTATAAAACAATTATCCACTGGTTTTTCTGTAATTAATCATAATGAAATCAATATTTTTGCTAGTATATTTTGATTAGTATAATTGAAATACAATTTTTCAAACATTAAAAACCTTGAAAAAAATGAGTTCCCTATCGAGGGAACTCAAACTGCGTCAAAGTGACACTTTGGGGAACGCCCCTGCAGCGTCAGCGTCTCTGAAGCATGAATGAAACTGAAGCCAATCTCCGATTGGATCAACGTGATGACGTGATGTGTGACGACACCAGAGGTGGAAAGTAACGAATTACATTTACTCGCGTTACGTAATTGAGTAGTTTTTTTGTGTACTTCTACTTTTTTAAGTAGTTTTTAAAATCTGTACTTTTACTTTTACTTAAGTACATTTTGTTTGAAGTATTGTACTTCGCTACATTTTAAATCATATCCGTTACTGAGTAAAAAATAATAGTACACGGGAGAAAAAAAAAATCACACTCCGGAAACTACTGCATTGGTTGAAAGGCGGGAGAACAAACGCGCAAGAAAGGTGACGCAGACCCATAGACAGACCCAGCTGAAGCTGAAAACGAATCGCGCTCGAATTCTTATGAAACGAATTATGTCCTCGAGGATTTGTTTGCTAAAAATGTGGACGCAAAGTGGCTGCAAAAGGAGGATATAGGACACTACCCCTCCTGCAGATAAAGGTATGTGCCGATTATAACTTCGAGTGACTTACGTGATGCAGAGGGAATCCCGAAATCCAGTCATGAAAGTGGAATTATACACTTAACGCATCACGTAAAACATGCAAAATAATGGATAGATACATGGAAAGTAGAACTGTGCAATAAATCCAATCGTGTGAATATTTAAGCACAAAAATACTGCATGTAAATGTATAACCCTATTTGTTCTGCTGAGCTGCGCCGCGTTTTGTCTACTAAGTTAACTTAGTACATAATCAAGTATGCGTGACATTCATGTGCTGTGTCTGAAATCTCCACTCAAAGCACTACTCCCTAACCCCTATGTTGGGGGTAGAGAGCAGAGCACTAGTGAGCTCACCAGCATAATAGAAACATCACTTTAGGACACTACTCGATCGTCTCTCTGTGCCGTTGATTACATTACCTGTCAGCTGGTGCCCAGTCGGCTCTGGGCTAAATAGATTTTTAAAAATAAATACATTACATTATACTGAGCTTATTTCTCCAAAATTTAAAAACTAAAAGTGATACCCGTGCCGTTTTTGTTATAATGCACTACTCCACACATGATTATAACTTATTTTTATGTTCCGCACAATGCATGATGGTGTAGGACTTTGTTAGTGACCATCGGTTGTAAACATAGTTGTACACTACTTTTCAAAATGCATTCTGGGATACATTGAGAGGACTATATAGGGTATAATAATCATCACTATACATTCGGACAGCACTACAAAATGGCGAGCTCACTATATAGTCCACTAAATAGTGAGGAGTGGGACATTTCGGACACAGCAATGGTGTTTTCAGCGTCTCGCAAACAATTTGTGAATATGAACATTTCCAGAGCTGCTCTGAGAGAACGCCTAATGGGCATTTTCATAATTTTATTTGAGAAAAAACTGTTTTTTTTTTTACACTTTTCTTCACTTTTGGTCTTCACTACAACCCGTCAAAATAAAAGTTGGGTTTCACTATGAGAAATTATGACAGAAATATATTACTATTGTAGGCATACAGAAGAACGTAGCCTACCTCTCAAAATAATAATAATAACAACAACAATATTAATACATTTCATTATTTAAAGGAATATTTTTTTTGTCCATGGTTTAATTTAGTAAATCTGTTTTTGCAGCGCTTCCCCCAAAAATAAAAGGACACAAGTTTAAATTTACATTTGATTACCACCGTTTTTGATAATATATTTGTATTAAATCAAAGAAACATTAATTTTCTGAATAAAATACATTTCATAGGACAATATAATTCTTAAACATTTTAATAAATAATTAATGCTAAAAATAAGTTGTCATTATCAATTATCGAATTTGATTTATTAGACATGTTTTGTTAAAATTTTAATAAACAAAACAAACAAATGGTTTCAAGTTTACTATAATTAAAAGCATTTGTTCAACCAAATAAAAACCCTGTTTTCATAATAATTTTAACTGATGATAATAATTTATTTAATAATTGATTAATACTGTAAACCATGGTATTTTCAGAGACGTTATCACACTGTGAAAATCTCATACCATTACAACCCCACACGGGGATTCCTCCACCCCGGTGTTAAAAAAGTAACTCAGTAACTTTTACTTTGAGTAAATTTTAAATGAGCTACTTTTTACTTTTACTTGAGTAGATTTTCAGACCAGTACTTTTACTTGTACTTAAGTAAAATTTTATTGAAGTAGTAGTACTTTTACTTGAGTAGCATATTTTATTACTCTTTCCACCTCTGG